>VXBN01012756.1:2471717-2482759 GCA_013397395.1 Sinosuthora webbiana
CATATATACACATTTTTATAGGCATTTTAAAAGTTGAGTGTTAAGGAAAGGTAGAGAGGTGGTTTATTCTTCTGTGGGCAAAATTTAATGACAATAAAAAGATTTATGCCTCTGATTCTCAAAGTCATGCCAGTGGGTACTGCTTTAACCCTGGTACCTGTATGAGGTCTAACAGAAGTTATATACACCTATTTGTACTTAGTGTGGAGGAAATTTAGGCAAATTTCAGTGGATATTCTCACTGTACCTGCAATGGAATTTTAGAAGAATGTAGAAGAATCCTGTTCTTTTCATACCTTTCTTAGTCTCTCTGTTTACCTCACAGTATTTTTAGTTTTTTGTTTCCTTAATATTTTGCGACATTTGTTATTCTCATCATCACTGCAAATGGAAATAAAGCAGTTAAGATGTATTTTTTGAATGATGTTACTTTTTTAACACCCTAATGCACAGTGTGTTATTACAATTGTTACACTTTTCTCCAAATTCATGTATAAAATTACAAATATACTATGGTTTTTAAATGTGTAAACAAAAGTGTTGTGGAATTTGATATATTACACAGTCAGTTTCAACATCAGTGAGTGGTGTTAACATATGTAAATCTGATGTCGCTTAATTTAAACATCCTACCTGCTTTCAAATTTCACTGTATCTAGTTCTACAAGAATAAAATTAGTTTATTCTCTGAAAATTTACTGGATTACACCAATTTCTTTCCTCTTCATCAGAGGAAAAATGCACCATCCATAAGCGCAGGGCGTGTTTTGCAAGATCAAATTTATAAGATCAAGTTTCTCTAATATTTCTAATAATCATCAAATTGTAGAATATCCTGAGTTGGAAGCTGCCTACAAGGACCTAGTCCAACTCCTGACTTCACACATGGAAACCTAAAAGTTCAGTCATATGAGAGTTGTCCAAATGCCTTTTGAACAGCAACAAACTTGAGGCCATGACCAGTTCCCCAGGGAACTTGTTCCAGTGTTTGACCATCCTCTCAGAGCTGCTTTTTTCCTACTATGCAACCTGAACTTCCTTTGACATAATTTTGAAGTCACTTGTGTGTTATGACCAGACACCAGAGAGAAGAGATCATCACCTCCCTGCCCTCTCTTCCTCATAAAGAAGTTGTAGGCAGCAATAAGATCACTCCTCGCTTTCTTCTTCTCTGAGGTGAACAAGCTCCTCTTAAGTAATATCTTC
This sequence comes from Sinosuthora webbiana, assembly GCA_013397395.1. NCBI lineage: Eukaryota > Metazoa > Chordata > Aves > Passeriformes > Sylviidae > Sinosuthora > Sinosuthora webbiana. The sequence continues at coordinate 2,472,924 of VXBN01012756.1, forward strand.
TAGTCCTTTCACTATCCTTTTTGCACTCTCCTGCCCATACATTATAAAATGTTATATATTTCTTACATTGTTAATCCCAATCCTGCCCACAGAACTGAAGGGGAGGCCAATCAGTGTTTAGTATCGTAGCACAATTTCTTCTTTTGCCAGTTGTGCTGCTCTTGGTGCACAGTAGGATACGGATGTCACTTTTGGCCTCCAGAGCACTGTAATGACTCATTTTGAGCCTGTGATCAACCAAAAAACCCAGATCCATTTTCTACAGAGAAGGACTCCAGCACCTTGCCTCACAGTCTACAGGTACATCCAGGATTACAGCATCCCAGGGGCAGAACCCACTATTTGTTTTTGTTTAATGTCAACACGTAGCTGTTTATTTCTTATTTAATGAATATATATGACATATTGTAACTTTTCTCTGAATGCACCTAGATGGTCACTTTTGAAGAAGAGGAGGAAGAAATGGATTTTTTTTTTCTCTCATCAATAAAACTGCAACAAAAAATGGATTGAGAAAAGGATCTGGAATTCTTTACAGGTTAATCTGAAATTTTACAGTATCAATGTTTTCCAAAAGTTATTTCTAAGGAAAGCTTTTGTTTCCTGTACTCTAAAAAGTATAAAATGTAATTCCAGTAAACCTTCTCTAAAACATGTTATCATCCTTACTATTATTAGTAATATAATAATATATAATAATGCTAGTAATAATAATAATATTGAAGAAGTAGAAAGGATATTTATTCTCAGGTGGCATGTATAAGACAAAAGATGGCTATATGAAAATTTAAAAATCATTTACATTCTTGAAACTTTCATCCATTGTTCTAATTTATTTTTTTTTTTGAGAACTCTATTCTTATTTCAAGTCAGGACTACAAAACATAGCAAATAAAATTCATAATGAAGTGTTTGTCCAGCTGTACAATCCTTTTTGTCAGCTGCAATCTTAACAGAACTGTTTCGAATCAAAAACTAAATGTTTATTATACTTCAAATATACTTTTGTGTGCATGTGTGTGTAGTGTTCGTCTTTCCTCTCACATGTTCTCCACCTTCATTTCTGTCACTCTTTTCCAGGCAGCATTATACCATAGTTCTTTTTTTAGTATTGAACTCTCAAACATGTAACTCTATTTTGATGTGATGCCTTACACAACATAAAAAGGCTAAAAGTAATTCCTCTCATGAAGAGTGAAACAATATGAGGGAAATGAATTGCAGCAGTATGGAAGTGTTGCTGTAGTTTAGAAGTGTATGTTTCCAGCATTAAGATCGTTGACTCCCCACCCTTGTTGCACTATGTCAAAGCTTTTAATGTCTTTCATCATTTCCCCATAGCTTTTGGTTTCATTACCCTGTCTCTACATTTATTTGGTCACTTCCCAATTAATTACTGCAGTGAGCAAGTTCATTATATTTTTTCCTGAAGTCTTGCCTCTGTTGCTTTTTTTATTACCTTTTCCAGGAAAGTGGACAAAAGACTAAAAGGAAAAAGGCACAGAATTTTAGACTGTATGAAGTGTTAAATAATACCACCATTTTGCAGATGTGCTTTGAATTGTAGGAATAGCGTTATTAATGCATGCTTTCATTTTGGTATTTCCTTTGGAGATCCTTAGAAGAATGTGTCTACCGCTCATCTTAAAATAGTTTTAAGTTCAACCTGTTTGCACAGAGCTAGGAATATATTAGGAGGACCTTCAGAGTTAGGGAAAAATATATTAATTACAGAATAGTTCATTTAAATAAATTCTATTGAATGCTACATTTGACCATATTTATATTAATTTTAGAAATAAATTTCATTTTAAAAACCCATGCAATGTTTTCTTGACTAAAAAATGTATTATATATAGCACATTACAATTATATAGATCTACTAAACTACTGAAATATTATGCCCATCCTGTTTTAAAAAAGATTGATCTTTTTTAAGCTACTGCTTCTCTAACTACCATTTTATTGTAAATATTTATACTGTAGTGGCATCTAAAATGTGCTATTCACTGTGTAAACAATTAAATATTCACTTCTTATTTAATAACTTACTCTGCCATCATTACATGTGCAGACCAGATCAATGTCAGGATATAGTTTCACAGTACAATGGGGAATTATGTTACAGTATGCAAAGTGCTAATTTCCTAACATTGTAATTAAAGTTTCTGAGTGACAAACTTTGGAAATTAGATGTAAGTCTCCAGTGTTTAAGAATGTCTGAATCATTTGCCATCATGGTTGAGTACCTTTTCTCCTCAAAGTATTTACTAAACTGACTTGCAGGTAAGGGAGGGAAGGAAACTGCTTGTTTATTTTTCTTAGCTTCTGCTTTGGTGGCTTGGAAGTACTTACATCATGTGTCTCAAAGGCAAAAAATTTGCTGCCTTCTCCTGTGAGTGCTGCTGAAGGTATATCTATACATGTTTTAAACGGAGAAAGAATTGGGGAAGACTTTTTTGAGGAGTATTTTTTTTTATGCTTTTCCCTCTAACATTTTCATGAGAGTACCAGCTACATTATTCCTAAGACTTAAGGCTTTTGAAATTTTCAGGTTGAATCTGAAATGTCCTGAAAATGAATTTACTTGTTTGCTTCAAACGTTTTTCAGTGTGTGTGGTGGTAAACTGAAGAGTCCAGATTTTCTTTTTTTCCTTCCCCCCTCCTTATTAATGTATTTATTTGTTTGTCTGTTTCCAATTCATAAGATCTAGTAATATGTTATACCAGAGAGGTTGTTTGAAAACAGAATATTTATTCTTACCCAGAACTGACCTTTTGAGCACTGTGCTTATTTTATCAAAATTTCATGACAATCAACTAAGTCAGTTCTTTGATAGCTTGGACATACTTAGTATTTTTATTATTATAGGAAATAAATTATCTTATGCACTTCTATAGTCAGGAACATTAAAACATTTAATATCCTAGAATGAAAATATGGCATATAGTTGTCTTGGTTTAAATAGACAGGTATCTGTCAGGGAAAATTGGAGTCTCCCTTGGAATGTAAGCCCCTCCCCCCCTTTCCAAATTATTATAAATTTGCAATTAAAAGACTATCAGGCAAAGATTTTGGGAATAAGTATAGCAGTTCTTTACTAGGGATATAAAAAACACAAATGTTTTAGTACAGAAGAATAAGGAAGCAAACAAACAAACAAGAAATCCTAGAAAACCCTGACAGAGTCAGAAATACAACTTGACACCCTGTTATTCAGGGTGTTGGAAGCAGTCCAGAGTAAGCCCTTCTGGAGTGGCATATGTGGTTCTGTTGGAGTAAAGACAGTCCTGTAGAAAAAGGGTCCAGTAATGGTGAAATGGGTCTGGTCTTCCTCCAGGAATCCAGTGGAAAAATGGATGACTGGTGACACTTGTGGCTCCTTTTATCTGGAAGGAAATGGTTTGGCTCCCCCTCCCTGGGTAGAGCATCTCACAATGGGATGATGTAATGTGTTGTGTCATTGGTGAGCTTTAATGGCCCATTAACAAAATATATCCCCAAGGAGGGAATGGGCAGGTGAACAGAGATAAGAAACACTGCCCCACTGAGCAGAGATAAGAAACAATGCTCTACCCAGATTTTCACAGCTGGCTCGTTATCAGAGAAGGCAGTTACCCCCTCCCTTCTGGAGTTACAACAGATAAAGAAAAACATCTCCTCAACCGGTTTCAGTAGATGGAATAGAATAAACATTTTTTCCTTTTTTTTGGTTACAAAACCCAAGACAATAATTTTTTTTCACTAGTATTACAAGAAAGAATAATATTTGCTACTACAGACTTCCATGTACTTAGATCAGGTCAGAATCTCTAGCATCTCTTTACAGATGGCAAAATTTATATCGGACTTGTAATGATTTATAAGGCTTAGAGGAGGAAACTTCAGCAGTGGAACCTCTGTATTCTGACCTTGGCCAGGGGCCTGCTACCTATGAGGACATGCTGCCTCTTTCGTAAAGCCCTAGCAAATCTGAAAGTCCCTTCTGTTTTAATAGTGCCTTAGACTTCAGTATACAAAATATATGTCTCTGTAAAAAACTCTCTCAGAGAACTTAATTACCAGAAAGAGCGGTACTCATTCTCCAGGAAGAACTTCAAGTTTTCAGGTTGAATTCTGTAAAGTAAAAACTTTTATCTTGTTTTCCTAATGTGTTTTGTTCATTAGTTATTTTATGGTAGGAGCAAAACTATCCCTTTAGAAGAAAAGCATTATTTTTACTTGATTTGGAGAATTCTTCACTTTCTGCATATAGAACTTTTAACAATTTCTATTAAGGCCTAAATGGGGTAGGGAAAGTTTTTTTTGCTGCTCAGTGGCTTTTGTATTTTTGTTGTTACAAGGAAAGAATTGAGAAAAGCAAATAAGATGCATATTTACAAGATATTTTTTTTAATTTCCAGACCACAATTCAGTTATATATAATCAGATGTACTTTCACCTCTTCCTAACATGGGTCATTGTATTGTCATTCATTCACAAGGCCTTATAAGAGAGATCAAAATAACCTAACCTGGGGCAGATGCCCCTATGGTTTATGGTGGAAAAAGAATATTTGAATAAATTCCATTTAGGTCACTAATGAGACTTTAATCTAGTTTCTCTCTCTTCCCTTTCTAATTTATCCCTGAACTTCAGCTACTTTCACTGCTCAGTCTGATTTCTACTTAGAATAGTTGCTCTTAAATTATATTTACTTTGAAGCTATCTGCTGCTAAAAAAGGTTTTGAGTACTCAAAGCTTTTTCTAAACTTTCATAGAGAAAGTCTTGTGTACACAAAGCTTTTTAAAAGTTCTACATCTTATGCTCCAAAAACATTGGATGATGAGGATGCCTTGGGAATGCTAACCTGAAACAGAGACCAGACAGAACTAAAAGAATAAAGTAGATATTTATTGAAAAGCCTCTAGGATACACCTTGAGCAGGACAAGAGCCTGCCCAGGACTACACCCAAGGTGGACTTAGACTGGTCACAAAAAATGGACGACTGGTCACGAGGTCTTACACTTTTATAAATTTTAGTCCATTTGCATATTGGAGTTTAATTACAATTACAGCTTCAGGTTGTGAGGTCTCATCCTACTTGTTTCTCCCTTCAGTCCAGCATTGTTTGTGCTTTTGGGCCTGAAAGTTGTCCTTGGTCTTCAGCAGGAGAAGGATTTGTTTTGTCTACCTACCCTGTGAAGAGAGCTTACTAATATTTAATATGAGGCTCAGAACTACACCCCTTGGCAGCACAGAGTCTGAAAAACATGAAAACTAAAACTTAAGGCATCAATGAAATAAAACCTTGCTTTACTTGATAAAATCCAGAATGTGGTAGGAATGTAAAGAAACATGGATGGACATTCTGATTGAAGCTAAAAATATATATAGTCTAGTGTCTCTCTTTTAGAATACCCAAAAGGAAAACCAAGGCTAAAGAGAACAAATATTTAAACTTATAGTGCTTCTCTTCCTGAGGAATAAACCAGCTCATTTCCAATCTCCCATTTCTCCTTCCTCAGCTTTTGACAGAAAATTAAGCCCACATATTTTAAGAGTTAATTGAAATATTTACTTAACCAGCATTTATTTCACTGTGCCTTTTTTTTTTTTTGTCATAGCTGTGCAAAATTTCGATTTGAGGTATCACGAAGTTTGGGGAATATGTAGAGTCAATCATCAAAAGCTGTAAGACTTTCCTAGAAATATAAGCTAAAAAACATTAAACATTTATAAGTTTTTTTCATTTTAAAGCCTCAAACAGCTTCTTGTACCTTTCTTAATCTTTAAAATATCCTGGTAAGATTAACTCTGCATCTTAGATGAGTAGATGTGTCAGAATGCTTCACCTGCAGATAGTTGTACTGCCTAAGCACTTCTAACATTTATTTTAATTTATAGTAAGTGTTTTGTAAATTAAATTTCTTGGCATGCTTTTATCCATTGTGTGGTTTTAGTCTTTCACATTCTTCAGTACCAATTTAGCAAGACTTTCATTGTGCAAATTAGTTCTGTATTGCCTAAGAGAAAACTCAAATATTTTCTCATAACACCAAGTTATATGACATTGGAATTTTTAGTTATAGCTCTTTGTTATGTTTCACGTGGTGGAATTACACTGAGGTGAAAAGATATGTTAAGCTACAAAACAGCAATGCTTTTAATTTAAGAGGCTTTCCTGTTTCATTACTTTTTTACTCTTCAATGGAGCTACAGAAGATTGGAAATGAAGCTGTAGGAACTGAGTGTTAACTTTATGCATCGTATATTTAGAGTCTTACCATATTTTCATAGAGACCATCTGTAGGGGAAAAAAAAAAACCCAACAAACCAGAACCATACAATCTGTAAAATAGAAGACCTATATTCCCCAGTAAACAGTGGTTTTTAGAAAGAGAATTTTCATTTTGCACAAGCGACTCTTATTTGGACCTTTTGGAAGTCTATGAATATGTTTTGTATTTTGCCATTCACTTTTTTTCCATCCTGTCACCTGAAATGCACAGCCAGGCGATGAGAAGTAGGTTTAGTGCTACATCCATTTTCAAATGTGTAACAAGGAAAATAGATATTTTTATACAGGATCAAACACTTGACACTTCTAATCTACAACATAAACTGCTAAATTATTTGAAATTTTTGATTAAAAAAACCAAACTAATAAATGTTTATTTTCTGTTGGCTTTTTTTTTTTTAAAGAAATATGCAATTATCATTAATTTGAACAGTGACATAAGCACAATTTATCTTAGGTGATGTATTTAAAAAAAGCTAACTTGTTTTTCCTTTTCTTCAGGTAGGTATCTTGAATATAATACTTCCATACTGTCTTATTTATACATTACCTATACAGATATAAAAAGCATATATAATTTGGGTCAGATATGCTAAATATGTATGTCAGGTTTTGCTTTTAAAATTATGAATAAAAATTATGGTCACATTGAGTCATAAAGTTTTAATTAATTGAATAGAAAATACACTGCCATAAATTCATCAACAAAAATATTTTTTCTTAATTTTCTTCATATTTTATACATATCTATGATTTTACATACATATACATATCAAATTTTCTGATTATAAGGGTTTTCAAATCATTATCTATATGAATTTACTTCTTCAAAATGAATAAATCTAAAAACTAATCTAAAAAAATTAAAACCCTAATAAAATATTCATTTCATGGTAAATAATATCATATTTCTCCTGTTTCTCCTTTTTTATAAATAGCCAAATTATTTTTAATTATATTGGCATTGAATTACATCTAGAATGCCAAAGAGTGCTCTCGTCTTGCTTGTTACTCAAAGCCTTACTGCTGCAGCAGCTGTACTTCAGAGACAGATTTTTGGCTACTTTTCATTTGTCCTAAATTTAGAAATCCCCAGTTTGGCAAGGGAATGAGAGGTCTTGTTCTTACAAATGCTTTCCATACAACTGTATGTAGAATAATGGGTGCAGCTCATGTATTTGCGACAACAGGCATTCATAATAGGAATCATGAAAAAGACCCTCCTAATCCCTATAGGCTGTTCATGAGAAGAAGACAGTTTGGTTGTTGAAAGTTAGCTGAGAAAAATTCTGTTCTTGCTGCTTCAGTGGATAGGCCTATATAAAATAAACACTGTTTGAAACAAGTCATTTTGATTTGGATAGTTTCCTGAAGGACATGGTGCAGGTAGTTCAAGGAGCACCACATCAATTTAAAGATAAGGATCTGCAGTTCTGATTTGTCTGCTTTGTACTTCATATTAAATGAACATGTAAACAGCATTTACAATAGCTCAGGTCTGAACTTGGGACTAAGCTAATGACTAATACACAGTGAATTAACAAAGACAAGTAACACACATTGGGAGGAAAAGGAAGATCAATGACACACTCCATTGAAGGGAATGACAATTAAGATAAATCATATGTTATGCTATTTAGCATATTTTCAACAAAGTACATTATATACAAACTTACATATATTTTTTTCTTTTTGACAGTTTGTGACTGAGTGCTTTGTGAAGGCATGAACATTGTTGGCACAGATTCTCTGGATCTCCCCTGGGTTATTCTTAGTTTTTTCATCACATTGCTACTAAAGCAGTGACACTAAGTGCTGAATATATAACTTGTTTCTAATTAGATACCCTCTGTTTGCAAAATCTGTGACAAAAAAAAAAAAAAAAAGTGTTTTTCTAAATCTAATCTGGATAAAGGCAACTCATTATGAGTAGCATGTGATATGTCTAAAGGTTCTATCAAACAAAAGGAGGTGTTTTCAAGCATTCCCCTGGAGCCCTGCTACCCTGATGGAAATTTTAAATTTGAAATATATTATCATTTAAACAGCCTGAAAGATGTAAAGAATTAATTCTCTCTTCTAAAGTCAACAAATAATTATGAGTGCAGGATTAGATTGATAGATTAGTGGCATGGTAAATTAAAAGTAAAACAGTAAGGGATATATTAAATCAATCTAGCTACTTTGAAATTATTTATTAATACTCTATTTGGGAATTTTAAGAGACTGATACTGAAGGCACAGTCACAGTGTCTGTGGGGATCCAAGTTTAAGAGATTTGAAAATATAATGCTTTCTTCTCCCTTGCTCTTTAGCCTTTTGAATACTGCAAATATGCCTTCATCAGCTTTCCGCTTTTGATGAAGATGCATTTCTGAAAAGAATATTATTTGGTTCAATCCACAATATAGTAACACCTTACATGATTGCCTTCCTTTAGGACAAAAGTAAACCAAGAATTGCACACTAAAAATTAGCCTGATTTACTTGATCCAAGCACTAGTGGGTATTTAGCCTGTAGGGCTTTGCTATAGCTAATTGGAAGTAAAAACTCCCAATATGTATACAGAATTCATACCAGATCCTCAACATCTATTTTTGCTTAGTGAGAAACTCTTGGTGTGCCACACTGATAGCCTGGCACAACTGGGGACCTCAGGGAAGGAAGGATGAAACCTACTCCTGGATGTTTATGACCTCTGTTATCCTTGTGGCTAAAAAAGTGCTTCAAGTGAGGTGCATTTCTGAGCATCTTATGTTAGCATTTAACAGCTATTTGACATAACAGAAGCAAAATTATGTGGTACAAAAACATGATTGGCATCACTGATCGGGATTTCATACAGATTCAGTGACCTCTAGTTCCCTTTGCATATTGCTGCCCTTGAGTGAGTCTGCCCTGTCTCTCGTCATGTCTTGACTGAAACAATGGGGAAAAAAATCTCCCAAATGCAAAAATTCTGACTTTGAACCCATGTTTCTTGTTTTATGAATTATGAAACTATGCAAGAACCAAATCTGTATCCATAACTCTGGTTTAGAGGTGACTAGATTTTTTAGCTTTTGCAGTATGAATAAGATGTTGGATTGACAGAGCAGACTCTCACTTTACTCAGTCAAATGGAAGCCTTATTCATTCCCATGATGTACTGTTGGCAGCTGCTAAGAGAGACATTACCCTTTCAGTAGTTTTCGGTAAGCTGCAGCAAGAGTATGGGGTGGATTAGCAAAAGATGGGGGATGAAATACAGCACTGCTCAACCAAAGGCTTCCTTCTGAGCTCTCAGATGCCAGGAAAAGGCTGTGACAAAGAGAGGGTGCGCCTGAAAGGGTTGCTGAATGCTTGAGTGGCAGCTCTCTGTATGACAAGTCTTGGGGGATTGGGTACTTAAATCTTAATTACAAAAAACAATCATCATCAGGTATTAAAACTCTGCAGGGAAATTGAAAGACTCAGAGAAGAGAATCCCAATAGTGGAGATCTGCTCTACGCAAATTTAATTGACTCATATTATACAAATAAACCTGAAAAATTAAAAAAAAAAAAAAAAAA
>VXBN01012756.1:2482806-2496908 GCA_013397395.1 Sinosuthora webbiana
AAAAAAAAAAAAAAGTACCTGTATGAAATTGTTGAGTGATTCTACTAGAGACCAGATGCAGTAAGAAAGATAGAGGGTGGGATTTTCAACCTGAAGAAACTCAGTGACTTCTTAATGAAGAGCTAAATGCCACAGCTGACCAACTTTCTTAGCACCATTTGTAATGCACCTGAAAGCAGAAAATCTTTTAAATCATTCAATGTCAAGCATTTACAAAATATAAATTGATACATTTACATATTATTTAGGGTTTGTCATGCCTGTATGATAAAAGCATGTAAAAAAAAATTGAAAACCCACATTGGTGGAAGTGTCCCTAAAAAATGAGAGGGTTTTACTGTAGAGGTGTAATAAAAAGAATGGGTTCTACTATCACTCTCTGGAACTGAAGGACAGTGGCAGTCATTGTCAGTGATGGATTTTGTGGCAGCAGTGAGCAGGAGTGTAAAGCAGGTCTCAATTTGGGGGAAATGATTTTCTAGTTAAGCAGTGGCCAATTTTAGACCCTTTTAGAAACAATAAGATAGTTCTGTCACACTCAATTCAAAGTATAATTAACAATGGATTTTTTTTCTTTCATATTTACTAACCATATTTGTTATTGTAAATGACTGACCTAGCAGGAAAAATAAAGTTTATAAACAGAAAAGTTCTCCTTAGAGTTTACTGCCTTTGTTCTGTACTTTCTTTATTAGCTCTATTGACAATAGCACTAGTCATAGTGAGAAAAACACAGTAGGTGGCTTCTTCATAATCTTTGAAGAGAAAAAATTTTAAAATAAATTTCTATGGCCTGGACAGACGTAGCACTGTGTGCTTCTTGTGTCAAGTCATGGTTCAGCTCTACATTTCTCTAGTGACAAAGGCAACCTTAGACATTCCCAGACTTCTTGGACTGTCCTGGCATTTCTACCATGATTCACAGCTTCAACTGAATTAAATGTATGTCCAAGTATGATATAATATGGAATAAAAGTGATGAAAGTTATAAATAAAAACCAACTTCCTTGTGAGTCCTCCCCGAATAGTTCATTGAACATAATTCTGGGGACTAGAAATAACTGTGTGGAACCCGGAGCAAGCATATGTGAGGGAGGGCTAGCTTTGCAATTAGTAAAATGTTTCCTCAGACATTACTGTCATGCTAGCTTTTCTAAGGCATTTTAGAAGGGGGTCAGTCTCTTTCTGATAACAGAAGAAATTTAAATGCGAGACTTAAACTAGATGGCTAAGTTTTGGACACTTAGAGGCACAAATGATGAATGATTAATGCGTGAAATTTGCAATATTCAGTATTTAACATATGTCATGTTTCCATTAAAATATTGTCAGCTATTGTTTTCCCTCCCTTTCAGGTATACCTCAAGCTTCAGGAACATATGACTTCAGCTGTAGACTCTTTGCTTGTAGAATTCCTTTTAAACTCAGTGGGAACTCAGATTGTGGAATCTTTCAGATCAAATCATCTCTTATGTGGAAATACAAAAAGACATCACTGAAAAGGGAGTAAGATACTGTGGTATCAGTCCAACAAGACTGTTATTTTTTCCTAACATGAAGCTTATTTAAAATGGCTATGATGCTTACAATAACAACATTTTGTTGGAAAAAAACAAACAAACAAAGCCCAAACAAAAAACCCAAGAAACTTTCCTCACCTTATTTTTGGCTAAAGCAAAATAATTAATTCTTCAAAAGCTGATGCGTAAATTTATAAATTTAGTTGTTCTCACCTCCAAATACCAAATGAAAAAGCAAGAAAAAAGACTAAATATTTAACACTACAAAATATGTTGATAAATGAAGTTTCTGCCATAGGAAGTTAAAATTATAGTCATTAAAAAGCCACCTACTGATACAAATTCTGTAAAAAAAGTTGGAATTTCACTCTTTAGGACACTTTTAAAACATATACTGACAGTTTAAATTATAATGAACTTGTAATATATTATAAAGAATGCTTAGACAAAATTTGTAAACAATATAATAAGTTTTGAAGAACTAGTAAACAAACAAAATCCTAATTTTTTTTTGTTGCCTTTAGTTCTTTTCTTTGCAAAATTCAGAGGTAGTACTTGAGTTGTAGTAATAACATTTCATAGTACAAATTTTCCTCATTAGCCTTTCCTTAAACATACTTTATTTGTATGAAAATTTGTATTCCAAATTTTTGAAAGAGTCCATAAACTTCTGTAAAATAAATATTTGTGATTTCTCTCTTAAAATTATAGGGATGGATAGTCAATTTAGACATAGTTCTGATAAATTAATCATTTTCTGCAAAACGGTTTCATCAACTTTTAGTGATAACCAATATGTATGTGTTAACTCTGGTGTGTTCTCCTTCACTGCAATGACAGCTCTGTAGTACTACTGGGTGAAGGCTAAGGGTGTTTTCCTCTGAAAAACATATAAAGACATGTTCACAAGTTTACCCTGCATTCCTCCCTCTTATAAGTACTGTCCTGATAAACACTTATAGACATGAGTATTCTCACTCTTTTCAAATTACAGTATTTCACCATGCAGCTGACCATACTAAAGATCCTTAATGATACAATTAAAAATTGCCTTATTTAATGGAAATCTCTCCTGTTGTGATTCACAAAAGAAATGGAATATCAAAAATCTGATCCTGCTGAGTAAGACTGCATAAGCATTAAAGTTGCTTAGAGGAGTTCGTACTACAGAAATATGTCTCAATCACCTTGTTGTCTGCTCATTATTGTTCAGACTGAGCCAGCTAAGAAGAGAGGAATAAAAGTAAGAACAGCCCATAGCTTTTTTGTCACTTCTTAGCCATGCTGTACATGGCACCTTCAATCTAACAGTAAAAAGTTCTGTTAAGCACTTGATTGACCTCATAATGCTGCCTCCTTGCTAACTTAATAACTATGCCTGCTTGATCATATTTTTGATGGAAATCTTCCATCAGGAAACTCATTTTCGATGAGATCTGAATAACTTGCAGGGGGTTGTAATTTAGGGAATTTCTTCAACACAAATTCAAAATATGATACTTTGATCAAACCAAAATGCTACATTTTGACAGTTCTATTTTTATTTATTTCATAATGATGATGCATGTGTACATTATATTTGATATTATGTTCCTAAAATACAATATTGGTTATACTACTGTAATATTAGAACTTCATTTCAGATATAAAACTCTATGAATTAAAACTATAATATTTAAAATAAATGCTTAACTGAAACTAAAGCAAACGTGTTGAGTTTCACTTCAGTAAAGTATATTTCTCATCTGAATGAGAAGAAAACTTGAAAGAAAATGGTCTTCTGATATTAAAATTTTGTATAGTATGAAAATGTATAGTTTTTGAATCCCACTATTCTTGATTACACCAGAATTCTCGAATTTACTCAAACACATTCTACCCTAATCAAGAAACTTTTAACATAAATTCTACTGTTGTTGCATATACTGGTCCCGTCACCCAGCAGAAGAGAGGATTATATTATAGAGAGCCTTGCACTATGTAGGAACGGGGAATGCTGAAAAATCTGGAGCAAGGTGAAGAGAAATACTGATGCAAGGAACAGGAGTATCCTGAGAAGCTTCCACTACTTGCAAAGCATCATTTTCTCTGTGTCTAGGATAGTCAACAGTACTCTTTAACATTATCCCAGCTCTGAATTTACCCAGGAGGAAGAATGTCATTTACTGAATCATCACTAATGTAGTTTAGAGCTGATTCTAATTCAAATGTGGTTTTCAGCTTTGAAATGAACTGATAAAATGCTCCAAAGTGACTTAGAAAGAAAAGCAGAGATTAGTTCTATCCCTGGATTTCCTTCTTTATATGTTTCTTCCTTAGCGACTTTTTAATAATGAGTTATAAAGGAAGGCTTCTATTCTGTGGATTTCTATTACTATTTTATTCATTTGTTTTGTTAACTCTAAAGGGTTGGGGTTTGTTTTTTTGGTTTGTTTTTTTGTTTTTTTGTTTTTTTTTTTAAAAAACTGTTTGCAGTCATAATTAAGAAAATGGTTAAACCTGCTGTCAATTAACTTAATTGATTTAAAAAGTTGATGGGTGCCTGTAATGGAAGAATTTTGCCTGCAGCTGAGCTGAATACAACAGTAATTTATTTTAACAATGAATGGTGAAGGAAGAATCGAGCAGAAATACTGTGTAGGAAATCCTCAGAGGCTTAAAATAAACATGTACAATGGTTAGTGCTAATGTTTCTGATAGTGGATTGAGATTCATTAAACCTGTTAATATGAGTGCTACAGAAAGAGTTTAAAAAGAATTGGGTAAATACATTTTAGAGTAGAAGACAGCATCTTAGAACTGAGTCAAATTTAGTGGTGATTTGAAGAGTGTCAGTTTATGCAATAAATGTCAGTTAATCAATAAAACACTATTTAATACAGGAAAAATAACCTATTTGCCATAAATATGCTTTTCTGTGAGTGTGCAAATTCTAAAGTGAATATAATTCACTTGACTTGAGGCTATGGGGCTGTAGTAAGGGCATTTTTTTCCAGTTCTACCTTATACAAATGATTTGTGATAAATTGTGTTTTGAATATCTGGGGGCTCGTGTTTCATTCTGTTGTGACCAGTAAGAGTTGTTTTTAAATGGAGGTGAACTAGAAGGAACAGGTTTCTATGGATTACCCTAAATATCTAATGAATGTTGATTTAATGTAGTTTGAAACTTTGTACATCAACACAACTGAGCAGCCATTTTTTATCTAGTAAATATTATAGTGTCTTTTTATTTTTTTTATTTTATCTTTACAAATGAAAAAAAAACTTTTTGGGGAAGGGAACCTTCCGTGTTTGGTCATAACTTCAGGCTGATAATAAAGACTAAGAACCAGTTCATGAAGGAAATATTTTAAATCTAATGGGAAAGAGAATATTAGTCCCAAATATGTTGTGATTGAATTTAGTCTCTATTTTGAAGGGCTTTAAAGCCTTTTGAAGTACTGTGTTCCATAAGAGAAGGGACTATGGATCAAGAATTCAAGCTGATTGCTTACCTAAAAATATGAAAAGGAAAGTAAAGATTTGTGGGGAAGTGTTATGTAAGTTCAAGTAATTTCGTATTGACATAAATGCTATAGGCACTTACTAATGGAAATTTTCATTATCTATTAGGAAAAATAAGCAAAGAGTGAGCTCAACTAAAAAGTCTATATTAAGTATAAATGAAACTAAAAATTGTATAGTAATACCCTAGAAATTTGCCCTAGTAATACCCCTGGCCACTTTATTTCCTTTCAAGGTATTAAAATGGAGAGAGTACCTGTGTTTTTCTAGTTACAGAATTCTGTTTTAGTAAATTTGGTGTGATACATTATAACTACAGATTAACAAACTCAGATTAATATGCTTCACACTTGTGAAGGCAAATATTGGTCACTCAGCAGTTCTAAAACATACTATATTCAGGTTGTGATGCTTACACACATGTTCCTTGATGTTACTGATATACTAGGAAGTCTTCAATACACTTTATTCTCAGTGAGACTTTACGATTATTGGATATTTCACCTACCATTTTTTATTTTAAATATTCATTCAGATATTTCTATTAATAGTTATTTATCTCAGGTATCCAAAGCTGCTGTGTGTTCAAGAGTAAAAACAAGGCAAGTAAGTTTAAAGAATTTTGATACTACTAAGGCAACATTTCTTTCTTGAATATAAGAGCACCATGTTTTGAATCTTTCAACACCACCAAACAGGCCCATTGTGAAAAGTAGCTTAGCCAAACCAAATCTTAGTATAATGATGCAAAATGCACTGAATGAGGGGAGCATTATCAGGCCAAATGGATTGGCTTAAACATTTTCGACACATGCCACAAGTTCACATAATCAGCCTGAGGCAGTAGGAAACTTAAAAGCTAGTTTGATAGTGTTTCTTACAAATATTCTTTGAATTTTATTACTTGTCTCCCACATGAGGCGTAATAGTTTCAATGTTCTAATTAGTACTTGTGTATATTGCTATTACTTTGTCTCTTTAATCAGGTTATTAAGTCTGTTATGGAGATTCCTTATAGAATCACACTTTATAATAGTGTTTCTAATTTGAATATGTCCTTTTTTATGTTGTCTGAATCTGAAACATCATAAACTCTTTTTATGGGTCCTTTGATAGTAGTCACTTTCCTGTTTTATGCTTGATTAGAACATACAGTACTAAGTAATAAAGAAACTTCCTGAAGCTTTGGAGTTTTAGTACCAGAAAACATTTTAACTTCCTCAGGCTTTTTTTGTCTCTTTGACATTAGGTCAAATAAAGATATGCTCTTGTCCATATTAAAGTATTGAACAGGAAATATGTAAGAGAGAAAGCACTTTTGTTAAATTATAATAGATTTTATATAATTTCAGAGATTGATTTTCAGTCTTGTTTAACAAGATATATAATAAGAAATTATCTAAAAAATTCTGATAATTTTTTCAAATAGTAAATATAGATACATGTAGTTATAAACAGCAATTTAATATATAAATTTATGTTTATATGCCTGTGAGAAGAAATAACACAGAAATCTGTCTCCCTCACTCTGTCTTTCTATCACTCACCCTTTCTGAGAAGCTAAACACACCATCAAATTCAGGGGGAAATCTGTTCAGTTTTAAGGAGATTCATTATAATATCTCTCCTAATCCTGATACTGAATTTGAAAAAACAGGAGATTAAGTAGGAATTTTATAAAACAAACAGAACAAAAACAAACAAACAAAACAAAAAAAACACAAACCATAAACAAGCCAGAAAATAATACTCCAGGTAAAACATAAAATCAGATGTACAGATTGAAAATTGTAAGAGATATACACAGTGTTGTAAGGATTGATTTTACCTAAAAGGCTTCATATGAGTGAGCAACTGCAAAATAAAGTAAACTGGTTTACATAAAAAGACACAGATTCCAACAAAGCTTAAGGTAACAATAGTCTCATTTGATGTCCTCACTGGAAGCCTCTGAAGTCATGGTGGTTTCCAGCTTCAGCTGGGTTTGTATCAGAACCCAGCAGTCATTGGACTTCAAAGACTACTCACAGCTCTTTTTGTAAGCTCCCTTTGTCTCAAGAATAGAAGGAAGCTGGTGAAATTCAAGGACCAGCATAAGTGATGAAGGATTTATGAGTGGATATTAAAATATTCAAGATATCTGTTTTCTGAAAATATGATGAACATGGGGGACAGATGCAAGAATTTATACATGAAGACAATCAGCTGCAATTTAGAAAAGGAAGTGTTATCTCAATTCAAAATTAAAATCTATTTAAAGGAAAATAATAGGAAATAATCCCCCCATCAAATCTTGTACATCCTGAAATTTTATTCTCAAGTGAAGTTTGCATTCACTTACAAGCAGTTTGCAAACAGGAACAAAAATCCTTTTTCCATCACAGAAACGAAGCATAGTTATTGGTAAGGTTTTTGTGCAAGATCTAAATAACCAGGAGCTATTTAATGTTATAATTTATACATATTGAAAGTCCACACCTTAATTTTCTAGCGGAACTTCATAAATGCAGGTTCACGCTCCAGTACAATTTCATGCTTATTGTATTTTTGGCACTCTTTTCTGTTTCAGTTTGGTTTTTTTCATCTTTAATGCTATCAGTAGTATCAAAATGAAAAGTAAGTCAGTTGTCAGCAATTGCTTTCTCACAGAGTTCAAATTTGGCATAAAACTCTACTTCACATTGTTCTCTCACAAAGTAACTTTTTTGCCCTTACAGGATGGAAAAAAAAGTGAAAATACAATCTATCTTTAAGATTGTTTGGGAAATGCTGTCATTTTCAAGGAATCTTGGGGGATTTTCTCGGGTTTTTTCCAAAATACAAAAGCTTGGAAAAAAAAAGACCATAAAACAGAGGAGGAACTGTTCTAAGGTTTCTCCTCTCTTTCTGTCCAGTCTTTGAATGGTTTCTGAGAAAAACACTTATGTATTAAAAAAAAAACAGTCTTGTTCTGGAGCTTTCTTCTGATTTTCTTTTTTATTAGAAACATGGAGTTTCAACTGAAGCATCTCAGATCATCAGTTTTGTTGGAGTGAATATATAAAAAACCATTTTGTGCTACATCCTCCTACCCTGAATATATTACAATTTCCTTTGGGATTTTTTGCTGGTTTTGTGTGTGTAGAAACTTAAACAAACAAACTTTCTGTGTGAGAAAACATTTTGAGATATTACCTACAAGTACTAAAGAATTAAATTTAATTCTCACGTGTTTTCTAAAATGGTCTTCTAAAGAAAATATATATTAACTTATAGGTTGGAAAGTGAAATTTATTCACACTTTTTGTTCTTTGTGTTGTATTAAACACAGTAGTTAAATGAAAAACTTACAAGTTTCAAGAAATAATAGATTTAAAATACTTTGATTACTGATACGAATTTTTCCTGCCAATACTATCTATCATTGCCATTTAGTTACTATTCTTACACTATTCTCCCAATTCTCCCAAAACAAAAACAACACTCTAACAAATGTCAGTTTTCACTTGTTCTGGTAATTTCAGTAGAGAGAAGAAGTGAATAAAGAGAACGGTTTAGCTTCTCTGCTAAACAGTGCTCATTTCAGGAATTCACTGAAGACATGCATGTGCAAACAACTGCTGCTTATCCTTTATTTTTTAAAAGATTTTAAGTAATTTCCTAGCTTATGTGTCCTGAGGGTCTCCTTATGAAAAGCAGGAATCCTTAGAAAATCTATTTCTTATCTGGAGTTTTTTTGGAAGCTTAAGAACTCAAAGCTAATACTTGGACATTCTTATCTAGAGTATACTTGTCTGTCTATCCCAAAAAAGTGTGTCTCTCTCATGTGTGAATTGTAAAGTTTCCAAATGTATTCACACATGAAATAGTTTCATTTGCAAGCACAACAGTAATTGAGAAAAATCTTGTAACTGTTCCATGTGTTTAGCTGTAGTACTAGGAAGAGACCTTTTATGAAGTCGTTTTGAAAAATGTTAAGGAAGTGGGACAGACTTCTAGAATTCAGGATTTTTTGCTTGCTTTGCACAATTTCCATTGAATGGAAATATACTTGCCAGTTTCACATATATTTAAAATCTTTCACAGTTATTGCTGTGTTTGGGTACAAGATAGAAAAGCCTGATAAACTGTGAAGCCACTAGCATCTATTATAATTCAACAGAATTATAAGCAGAAGCAGAAAGATTAGCATGTGCATAAATAATCTGAAGTAAGAACACATTATATATAACGAGAAAGTAAAATATTTTTCAGTTTTTCCATAGGGAAAAAAAAAATAGGGGAATTTGGCAATATGCTGACTTTAATGTGTAGCAACTAAAAGGAAGGCTTCTACTAATTTTGCTGCAAAATTTTAATTATAAGAAAAAAACCCCAAAGCAAACCAAAAACCCTAATCCAAACTAAGCTTTTAAATAATCATGAAAATAGGCTACTGTCTTATGCTACCTAGGTATTTAAGATCTATATGCTTTCACACTGCAATTTATGATTAATTCAATAGGAAGTCACTTTAGCAACAGGACTGTGGTAAAGGAGAAATAATCAGATTCAAATATTATAAAAAAAAAAAAAAAAGGAATCTGTTTCAAGTGTTTTATATCTTCAGTAAGTGATGTTTTAAAGTGGATATAAAAATACAAATCTATCTGAGTAACTATTTAGATTCAAATTTTAGAGACTAAATTCAGGCCATTATTTAGCTCCAAAGTATAAACACAAAAACAATTTATAAAGTATAAATTTAGATTGCAACATATGAGATCGGTGTCTAAGTTCCCATGATAGAAAGTAAAGAACCATTTAATTCATGAGTATAAAAACAGGCTTCCAATCACAACTGGGATGTCCAAGACATTGTGTATGTTCACATACTATTCAGAGTAGCATTTTAAATTTTTCTTCAGGTATTTTCTTTGTCTAGATTAGGCAGATGTCACTAAAACATTGAGGCATATATATGATAAAATTGATAGGAGGAATCAGGTGAAATGAAGTATTCCCTTAGTCTATCTACAACAAATAGTATCAGCTGGAAATTGAGAAATTACAGGGAGAAAAGCATGCTAAAAGAAACTAGAGGTTCTTAATGAAGTACAGCTATCATCAAAACTTTTTGAATGGCATATAAGATGATTACCCACTGACTTATTCTATGCCTCCATAGTACTTTGGAACACCAGAATAGAGAAAAATTTCTGAAGACAAAAATGAGCATCTTGGGATTTAAAATTTAAAATAATAGAAAAAAATTCCATGTAAGAACACTTATGTTCCAGTTATTTCATCATTGACTGCTAATCATTTTCAATCACAGAAGCTGATGAATTCTAAATTTATCAAAATATTTTGGCTCAATACACTATTTTGTTTGATGGAAGATGTTATTTAGTACAGTACTTTAAGAAAAAAATTATTTCCTTTGAGGATATCAGAATAAAAAAATAGGTTGTTAAAAGAACATATGTATTCAGAACAACATATATGTAACTGCCAGGGAATGTTATTCACCCATGGCAGTTCATAGGGCATTCCTGTAATACAGTAGGTGAAAAAAATAAAGTAGTTCCTGTTTTGGCTAATCAGGTTTTATAACCAGAAGATCATTTTGTTGCAATATCTCTATCAATGAAGGACTACTGCACTGGAGTTATCTGTGGATTTATAGTTAGTTTATTCCATTGAATATTTTTCTTCCTGGGGTTTTTTGTTTGTTAGTTGATTGGTTGTTGGTTCTTTTGTGGGTTTTGGGGTGTTTTTTGGCATGTCAGCAATCTTTTGTTTCAGTCTCCACTAAAGTGTATATTCTGGTTAAGGTATGCAGTTAGGAAGGATAAAACTGTATAGTGTCCCAGTAGCTAATGTTCAAAAGAGATGGAAATCAAAATGTAAGAAATCCCAGGCAATAAAAGATCTAGGCAATGACCAGACACAGGAAAAAACCCATCCAAGAAAAGTGAAGAAAGGAAGAAATTGGGGCAGTTATTCCAAACGTAATGTATCCTCCAAAAATAATGGAGAGCTTGGAAGCTATAATCAAGGTGATATACAGATTGTGCTTACATTTACCACAGGCCCTTTTTATGTGGATTCCATTGGCATGTCAGAAACAGAAAAGAGACTCCAAATGTTGGTCTGATCTAACAGTTTATGTTAGATAAAATGTACCATTGGTTTGACAAAATGTAATGGTCATTTTATCATGTTCTACCAACTTGGGCACTTTTTTGTCTTCAGGAAAGACATGGACCTGGACTGCAGTACCTGAGCTGAATTACCAACAGTCTAGATTGTTGTAATTTTGTGTCAAAAAGAATTAGCAGCCTAGAAAAGCAGTTGAGTCTGGCAGATGATTTATGTCCTAGAAATTTTAGCAATGACAAAACTTCTTATTTTAAACTTATAAAACTTTGAGAGGATGAAAGGGAATGCGTATGACTTTTCTCTTGTGAAGCTTCACTGAAACTGTGCTTCCATTCTTAGGTTAAAGGTATATCTTAGATTTCAATTTAAATCTAGATTTATTTCCATGAAAAATTACTCCACATACTTTGAGAGTAAGAGAAGTTGCTGTCTTACCAAACCAAATCGCAAGGGAGAGATTTCTTCCCCTATGTCTCATCAGATGAGAAAGCACTTTACAAAACTACTTCAAAATACCTCTTGGTATTCTATTTGCACATTTCACTATATTTTATTTCAGTGAACATCTATTAAAATCTAGTGTTTGACAGTGTTAGATATTGGTATTGAATTAAAAAAAAAAAAAAAACAACAAAACAAATAACATAAAACATTCAGTACTTCTCACATGACATTAATTCTAAGTTCCATATTAATTTAGCTATTATTGTTGCGGTGCATTTAATTAATAATAGTGCAGTCTAAATTACCCCCTGCCCTACTAACCCTTTTGGTTTCTCCCTGGTGGTGGGTGTGCCAACCATTCTGTGTCCCTGTCCAGAAACCTGAAACATTCTGGGTGGGAAGGGCTAACATGAATGGCAAAGCCTGTAGCTCAACCCTGTATCATGTATCAGATTTCCTGTGTATTGTCCTTCTGTCTTGGTCACTCCCTCCTTACCTGGTATTGGTTATGGCTTACCCTTGCCCCTCCCCATGCTCCTGATACAAAAGCTGAGACCTGAACCCCAGAGGGACTCTCCTGCTCTCTCTCTGGAGCCATAAACATCTATCTTCAACCCACGTGAGAGTCATTCTTTCTTCCACGCCAATCTACGCTTCAGCCTGAGGTTCAGACCCACCAAACCTAAGGATACAAACTTTCTATTTAGACTGGTGATTCCAGACACCACCATACTATTATGGTTCCCATGTCAATTTATTTTCATATTCTGGGTTAATCAGGACTGGGGGGTGGATCTGTTACCCTTTTTAAATTAAATGGATTTGATTTTAGTCAAGTAAGAAAAAGCCACACAACTATTAAGGAGCTGTTGTTCAACTGCTGCAGAGGAGTGAAAGCACAGAATAAGAGAAGAGCAGTGAGACAGCATTTCTTTCTTGGAACTTGATGTCATATGGGCTGAATTCAGCCTCCACTCCTCTTTTGACTGCAGAAACAGCATTCTGCCTTGATTGATCAGTTGATTCTGAGTCTGCTTAGGAATGGAAAGTGGCAGGAGGTGGCAATCATACTGAATAATCCTGTTATTACTGGCAGCTGAACTACATCTCCTCTGTACTCCTTATCCCCTCAGGCAACATAGATACCTGGGAGTAATTCAGTGGATATGGGAGTGAATAGAGGAGGTCATAATGCAGGGCAGATGTGTGTCCCAGAAAAACAGCCTTCCACAAGTGTTTAGGAGATATGCTTGTACCAGTTCTTGAAGTTGTGGCTCTAACATCTCCTGAAGTGCAAGTACAGACTTCACCATTATAAGGCAACTTGCATAGGACTCATTTAACATTGCAATTTATGAAATTAAGTTGTATTTAACTAATGTTTAGGCCCTCTGATTGGGGAATGCCTCTCTGACTGGGGAATAATTCACTCAGAGACTCAAGATAAAGCTGATCATGGCATGGGCCAGACCCTGGGAGATTCTAGAAGCAGTAGCTATTTTACAAGGCTTCCTTCAATAGAGCAGCCATGATTTGGCCATGAGGATTTATTTATATAGCTTTTGTTTGTGTAGTCACCTTATTGAACATGTAAAACATTGGATTAAGCCATAACAGGGCTAAATTATTAGAACATGAGCTAGCCACAGAGGTTAATGAAAATATAATTAGTACTGGTTGTGCTACATGCAGCTGAAAAGAGGGTCATAAATCCTATTAATCCTTCTTAGTTCGGGAATTATTGACCTGAAATACCATAATGGGTATGGTCTGTACTGTCAGTGAAGTGCAAGTTGACGATATGTTACTGATCTTCATCTGCTTCATTTTGAAAATCAGGACAGGAAAACTGAAATAGTTTTGCATCATTGTGGTGCAGCATGATTGTGATGCAGTGATGAAGCAAAGGAAATGGTGAACAATGAATGTTTAATAATCATTCTGTAGTGCCTTGGATGTGATTCATAAACTGAGCTGTGGATAAATATCATGCATATCATTCGTGATAGGCATCCATTTCAAATATGTCTTATATAGTTCTATAGTATAATATGAAATTAGTAATACTTTTCTAATAACTTATCTCTCATGCCCGAAAAAAAAAAAAAAAAAAGACAAAACAACAAACACAAACCCCCAGTAGCCCATGTCATGAAATATGAGCCTGCTATATAGCTATATAGCCTGCCTGGTATATCTAAAGACATTTCCCATGCCTAGTTATGAGATTAGAAATGGACAAAGAGTAATGCTTAACTAAAAAGTTTCCAAATAAAAAAAGAAAAATTGTAAATAAAAATAAAACCAAAATCAAATCACATCAATATAACTCTAACTACTCATGAATCAAAAGTTAAATATATTAGTTGAATTAATAGTTAAATATATTAGTACCTGCAGGCTTCCTGCATGCCTGATTCATAGTTTAAGAACATTAAGACTTCTCTTTAGATTTTTTTCTGACTGCTTGCACCTATTTCTGTTTTTGAATTGTTTTTTTTTTTTTTT
>VXBN01012756.1:2496927-2574872 GCA_013397395.1 Sinosuthora webbiana
TTGTCTCCCTTATCGTTCACTACCAGCTAATCTGAGAAGGCTACTTGATTGTAAAGGCTAATTTAGGCACTACACTAGTATTCATTAGAAGCAATTATAGCAAAAATTAGGTGTAACTAAAGATAATAATTTTGAGTCCACTCTTTTGCAGGTGTCCTAGGCAGCAGTGATTCTCTTTAGTTCGCTCCCGGAGAAAAGAAAAATCTCTAATATGAAACAATGTCTCCCTTTGGAACTTCATGCATTTTTTAAAGGATTTCAGGTTTGCTTGGGTCAAGCAATATTATAGCTATTTTACACAACTTATGAAACTTTGTCTCATTCCTAGAGATAGATGGTTGTCTCCCCAAAAACATCTAGGTTTTTAAGATATCAAAAATCACAGTGTCATTAATGGATTAGTTACATTAAGGAGTTACATTAAGAAATGCATTAGATTATGCATTCAACTAACACATTGAAACACCAGTGTATTGTTTTTGTGCCTTTAAGGGTATTTGGTTGTTGTGCTCAGCCCTAGGGGAAAATGAATAGTTAGTGAATAAAATCACCCCTATGAAATTTAATAAAATGTTAAACATATCCCCAGATAGTAATGAACTGTTAAGCTAAAAGTTAATGTCCTGCTGTATTGCACTGCTCAGCAGGACAAGAGCAGTACTCTGGTATGACAAACTGCAGCAAAATAGAGCACCATACACACTAGAAGCTTCTCCTTTTCCCAGACCCCTATCCTTGGCTTTGCTTGAAATAAATAATGAAATAATACCTCAAATAATTCTCTTTCACATGCAGATTATATGAAATTGATATGATGAGCAAAACAAATGCATCAACTCCTTTTCATGCCTGCATCCTCACTGCAGATGAGAATTTTCAGGAGTCTACATTCCACTAAGCCAAAGAGAATTTTGAAATCAAATTTATAATTTATAATGAAGATTACAAAACTTCTCTTTCATGAAGGATGAGTTTTATCTTCTTGTAATTATAAAAACCAGATCAGATGATTCCAGAAATCATTCTGCACACCAAGTCTTGGTTGAGTGGAGAAGAATAAGAATTTTACACAGTTTTAGAGGGGTGGATATTGACTTCACTGGGGAAAATTGATGGGGTTAAAAATATTAACCAATGCTTTTATTCTTGACTCTATAACTGGTCTTTTATGGAAAAATGGTCCTCTGTCATGTTTGAAAGCTGGATCCTTGTTCAGACTAAAGTTGCAATATGCTACTGGTCACTTGAAAAGAAAGGAAAAAAAAAAAAACTTAGTGTGCTTTTAAGCCCCTAAAAAAAAAAATAAAAATAAATTCATCAAGCAGAAACATAGGGGTGTTTTAGTGAGAGGTAAAATACAGGGTATTCAAAAATATCTTGAGAGAAATCTTGCAGCTTTGCAATTACCTTGCAGCTTTGCATGAGTTCCATTCATCCTAGCAGAGTTCCAAGGGAGCAGAGGACCTGCACATATAAATGCAGCCCGAGGATTGAGTCTTTCTGATTGGGAGTTTGTCTTCATTCCTACTATAGTTCAGCACAGTCCTACCATGACTGAAGAAAATTATGTTGGTAAGACATAGAAAAAGGAAATATATTAACCTGGCAGAACCTGACATAATGCTTTTCAAGCATAAAACCATCAAGTTAATTAAACTAGTTCTCAGTGTAAAATCAGTGTAAGCTTAAAAATCAGTGTAAGCTTACATTTTAGTGTAAGAAAACCAAGTATCCCAGGTTTTATTAATAAATGAGATATTTATAATTCTATATATCTTTTCCTTTTATTTTGCATTATAATTCTAATCGTGAACTTGTGAAAATTATCTTCTAAAAAGGAATTTAATAGTCAATATCTCTGTCATCTTAAGCAGGCTTTTCTATAACAAATGATAATAATACTCTTTATACCTGTATATGATAAACTTATGATTTTCTTATTTCTTAGATAATGCACTTTAAAAAAGAAAGAAAAAAAAAAAAAAAAAAAAAAAAAAAAAAAAGAATTAATTCCTTCAGAACTGAGTTTTATGCCTGAGTGAACTTCTAAAATTTTGAAGACAGCTTTAATGGTCTTGTTAAATGATCTCTACCCAAAATAAATTCTAGGTGAGTTCACAATATTTCACTTTGTCAGAGAACAGTTTCAATACATAGTAAAATATAATTAACTCTCTTAACAAAAAATTGTGCTAAGATCCACTTTACAATACAGATGGCTTAAGACTTCTGAAAAAAAAAAAGTCTTCACAGACAAGGAGGTAGGCTTATTCTAAATTTTGACAAGGTTTGAGGGTTTGAATGCATATAAGTTTCTTTTTTCCCCAGGATTTGCTCCTTCAGGTCCATTTCTTTCCTGTGTTGAGACCCCAGGGCTGGATGCAGCCCTGCAGGTGGGGTCTCACCAGGGCAGAGCAGAGGGGCAGAATCCCCTCCCTGGCCCTGCTGCCCACGCTGCTTTGGATGCAGCCCAGGACCTTTGGCTTTCTGTGAATGCACATGGCTGGGTCACCTCCAGCCTCTCACCCACCAGCACCCCCAAGTCCTTCTCCCCAGGGCTGCTCTCCACCTGCTCTTTCCCCAGCCTGTGTTGATACTGGGGTTACCCTGACCCATTGTGCAGCATCTTACACATGGCCTTGTTAAACCTCAAGAAAAGCCTATTTCTTGTGCTTGTCCCGGTCCTCCTGGATGGTATCCCATTATTTAGGTGTGTCAAACTTACCCCTCAGCTTCACATCATTGACAAACCTGCTGAGGGTGCATTTGATCTCACTGTCACTGCCATTGATGCCATTGATGTCACTGAACATTGCTGATTTCCACTAGGGGAATACTACTGTTCCCCAATGTCATTTGGGACAACAAGCCCTTGACCACTACTCTATGATGCAACCGTATGTAGCTCCAACCAAGTGTTCTGAGTCACCACTGATGAGTCAATAGTAGGTTCTTATAGACATAAAACAGAAGAGGCAACTGTGAACAGAGACAAACACTGCAGTATATGTAAAGTGTCATATACAGTCCCCAGGCAGCTAGATATGGTGTTTTATTATTTTTCTGTACTCATTACAAGAACAGTTTTCTGAGCTGGGAGAAAGGTGAGGAAACAGCTGCTGGTTAGTATTGAGTTTTGTCTTGGGGTTATTTCCAGTCATGTGGTTGATTTGTGCTTGCGGGGTTTTTTTTCCCTTTCTTATTTTAAATCACATTAATTATAAACTAAAGTTCATTCTCAAAGACTTTTTGTAATTGATCTTTGGAGTGTTTATATACATGCATATACACAGACACACATACATGAGTTGTACATATGTGAAATATATATATATGTATGAGATACGTGTAATAACAGGCTACAATGGACTGGTTCACAGAATCACAGAGTATTCAGAGTCGAAAGAGATCCATAAGGACCATCAAGTCCAACTCCTGGTCCTGCGCAAGACATCCCCAAAAACCACATCATGTGCCTGAGAGTACTGTCCAAATACTTCTTGAATTCTGCCAGGCTTGGTGTTTGTGACCACTTGTAAGAGCCTGATAATAGGAGAAAGTCTTCAAAAAGTTTGATGTCTGCTTATCATAAGCAATCTTGAGCACCTGAAAACTACGTGCAGGATGGGCTGTGAGTAGTCTGCCTTGAAGCCCAGAAAAAGGAAGGTGAAACTGGTGCAAGATGTAGAGGGGAAAGCGAGGGGCAGATTCCCTGACTTTTGCCTTTCCACCCAACACCATCGCCTGCTGAGACCCACCCTGAGGGTTCCTGGAGCCGACACTGCCCGCTTGGGGAGAACCCCCCGATGCTGCAGCCCTGGCCGGGAGTGAGGAGTGAGTTGTGGAACTCCCGCCCGCTCCTGCGCCCCGTGGTGAGAGCACCCCGAGGTTCGGCCGCAGCCATCGGCCACCGCGCCTGCATCCCGGGGGATGGGCTGCCGCATCCCAGCCAACCTGCTCCCAGGATCCAACAGGGCAGATACAAAACTTCAAACAGCAGAAAAAAAAAGACAAAAAACTGTTCTGCTCTCGTCTCAGCAGCAACAAAGGTAGCACAGTGTGATGGTGACCTCTCCTATGCTTTTTAAAGTAATCTTAGCTTTTTCTAACCTTTCTTTCTTTTGTTCTTTTCGTTCTTTCATTCTTTCTTTCTCTTTGCCTCTCTTTACTATTAAATAAAAATATTTTTTTTTTCATCAAGAGTTATTTTTTGGTTTGTTTTTTTATATTGTTTTTTGGGAATATTTTGAACCTTTCTGTTTTAGTCACAGAGACTTAGTTTTATTTGCTCTTCTGTGCTTAAACCAGTTCATAACACCACTTCCCTGGGGAGCCTGTTCCCAAACACTCTCTATGTGAGGAACCTTTTCCTGATATCCAACCTACACCTCCCCTGACACACCTTCAGACTATTCCCTTGGGTCCTGTCACTGTCACCAGAGAGAAGAGATCGGTGCCTGCTGCTCCTGCTTGATAAGGGAATTGCAGGCTGCAGTGAGGTCTCTCCTCAGTCTCTTCTCTAGACTGAACAGACCAAGTGACCTCAGCCGCTCCTCATACATCTTCTTTTCCAGACCCTTCACCATCCTCATGGCCTTCCTTTGGGTACTCTCTAACAGCTTAATATCTCTTCTTATATTGGGGTGCCCAAAACTGGCTGCAGCACTGGAGGTGAGGCTGCCCCAGCTCAGAGCAGAGCAGGACAATCCCCTCCCTTGCCCAGCTGGCAATGCTGGGCCTGATGCACCCCAGCACACACTTTGCCCTCCTGGCTGCCAGGGTACTGCTGACTCATGTTCAATTTTCCATTGAGCAGGACCCCCAGGTCTCTTCCTGCAGCACTTCTTTCCAGCATCTCATTCCCCAACACTGTACTTCCAGTGTTGCCCCATGCCAGGTGCAGAATCTAGCACTTTTCCTTGTTAAACTATATATGGTTGGTGATTTCCCAGTCCTCTAATTTGTCCAGGTGTCTCTGCAGGCAGTTTGACTCCCTGTAAGAACAGACTCTATGAAACATGGTTATGATATACTTTGAGTAATCCCCACATTTGATACAACATCTGTATTGGACAAGAGAGGTGACTTTTGAGAGCACAGGGAAAGTGTTAATTTTCTTTGGTTAAACTTAAGGTTTCAGTGTCTGCTACACAGGAGTGCAAGTTGCAACCTAAACATATTTTGTTCTTAGTCTGTAATAAATGCCTGAGCAGGCAATTTTGTGTATATATAGTTTTCTCAATAGTGTTAGATAAAAGTTTACCCAGCCTACGTGGAATCCTCAAAAGTATGATCAGCAGATTCTGCAGTCACTTCTTTTTCAGTACATTATGCAAACCCTTTGGAAAGGAGATTAGTTTCTTCCCAAATAGCAATGAGATGTTGTTTCATTAAAACAAGTTAATGAATTACTGAAGCAGCATTTTGTGGGCAAAGTTTGAAAAGACTTTTTTCATACTATTAGTGATTACAGACTAATATCTAAAGTAGCTTCTCAGTTATGAAATGCTGACTATACACATTGCTTCCACGATCTATTGAAATACTGCAGATCTAAGTCATGGAAATGTCACCTAAATGGTAGCATTTCCAGAAAGTGAAGTTGAGTTTGGATTATGCTCTAAACATATGAAATAGAGGTTTAAACCCTTAATATACTCAAGTTTTCAGGCCTAACTCAAGACAATACTAGAAAATATAGGTCTATACTCAGCTCTCATCATTCACAATAGGACAGAATTATTGTATTCACACATTCTTCTAATGGTCCATTCAATTATCTTTCTTTTTTGCTTCTGACAATATGTTTAGCTATCCAAGCTTTGCTACTCAGTATTATTCTGAATTAGACCTTTCAAAAGAAATTGTTAAAACTGAAGTTTTGCCACGAGCTTATTCTAAAGGCTGATTTCACCCAGGGCTGCAATCATTGCAAGACAGAGTTAGAAATTGCTTGGAATTCTCTGGTCCTCTTCATGTGGAGTTGATTTGATACGTTAGTGTTTTGGCTTCCAGAGAAAATGATCTGTAAATTTTTGGTGTTAAGACAAGATTTTACCTTGAAGCTCATACTACATGTTGTGGAAGATCAAGACTTGCTGTGATCCAGGAGGCTGCTTTTTATTTTAAGGACCAATTGCGTATCAGTTTTCTGTTAGTACAAAAGTCTTGTTTTTCATAGTATCTTATGTATCCTATACACCAGACTATTTATCTGTCCTCTATTAAATAATTGCATCAACTGGCTTTTATCTCCTAACTCCAGAGATAAGAAAGAACACATTCACTTTTAATTGTAAGTAAACCTTCATCCTTTCTGTAATTGTCAATTAGAAAGCACTATAACCACACACTACCAGAAACCAAACATTCAATTGAATATACATCAGACAGACTAAAATATAGTTTTTAAGCTTCTAGAATCTACAGCAGTTTAAATTATGTTTTGATCAAATGTGTAGAGCACACACTTGTAGTTGGTAATTTACTTGCAAAATATTTGGAGAAATGTAAGTATTTAACTATCTTCTCCATTACACTGATAAAACATCTTTACGCTCTCAGTGGATTTATATCTTCTTCACAGAATACTGTGTCTTTTGTACCATGAAATATATATACTATTTTAAATTACATCTCTGCCTTAATTCGACTCCTTGACTATTAGAACACAATGCTTATATATTATTCTTATAAGCAGTATGAAACATATCGACATACATGATTTTTGAGAAAAAAGTTCCTTAAAAATAAAAAATATTCTTGCAGTGGTAAAATCTGTTATAACTGAACATATCTCTTTATCTCTTCAATTAAGTTTAGATTTGAAGAGTAATGTCACAAGTTTGTGCGTGTCCCAGGATGTTTTCATATGACCTGGTGTGAACGAATTCTAAAGACCACTGCAGGATTCAGTGTACTGATGCAGAACTGCAATTTAAAGCAGTAGCAAGGTCATTAAGGGTTATTCGTCAATCTTCCCTAATGAGCTGCTCAGCCTTTTCAGCATTCATGTGTGTTGCTGCTGACACAGGTCTCCCAGATCATGGTTTGTCACAATTGCTAGTCTCACCTGACTTGAAATGTTTCAGCCATCTGTACACATTTCTCAGTTTCATGGCTTCAACCTTGTACAGTTTGCAAATTCTTATGGGTCTCTTTACTGCCTGAACTCTCACTCTGTAAAATTTCTTTCCTTACACATTGCTGTATCTGATATATACAATTATGTCCTTTACAGTGTTCAGTTCACTGGCACTCAAACCACTGCTTTAGAGACCCTCGAGAGCTGAGAAGATATGCATGCAGAGTCCTGCAAATACTTATCTCTGAACACATTGAGAAGATTTTTTTTTGTCTCATTTTAATGTTAAAAGGCTTATGACACTCAAATCTTAATAGATCTGTTGGCAGCTAAATACCACAGTGCCACTTGCTCTCTCATTTCTCCCCTTGCCTACTCCCCATGTTGGATGGGGAGGAGAACTGGAAAAGAAAACAGTAAACTCCTGGGCTGAGATAGAAAAAAAAAAAAAAGTAATAATTAAGATAAATTAAATATAGTAATAATAACAATAGTTGCAATGAAAAGCAGGGCAGAGAGAGAAAGGAATAATCCAGGAGAAACAAAAGATGCACAATACAATTCCTCACTACCTGCTGACCAATACTCAGCCCCTGAGTCTTGTCCCTGAGCCACAATCGTCCCTGAGCTCTGAGTCAAGTCCTCCAAGTTTAAATACTGGGCTTGTTGTCCTATGTATAGAATACTGCTTTGGCCAGTTCTGGTCACCTGTCCTGGCTATGGTCCCTCACAGCTTCTTGTGCCCCTGCTCAGTGGCAGAGCATGGGGAACTGAAAAAATCCTTGTCTCAGGGTAAGCACTACTGAGTGACCACTGAAACATCAGTGTGTTGTCAACATCCTTCTCCTACTGAATCCCAAACTCAGCACTGTGCAGGCTACTAAGAAGAGGAAGAGAATGGACTCTATCCCAGGCCAAACAAGGGCACATGATTGAGCTGAGTGACCCATGGTGCAGTGGCCCCATATTCCTACAATTCTATTTTATGCAAATGGACCATCACAACCACTCTAAATTATAACTAATATTAAAAAGGAACACATGCCAGATTGTTAATTAACTTTTTTTTTTTTTTTTTTTTTTTTTTTTTTTTTTTTTTTTTTTTTTTTTTTTTTTGATGGGTAAAAGAATCAAAAGGTTGCTAGAAACCAAGTAATAAAACTAAAAAACAAATAGTTCTTCTGGAACCACAGGAACTGAAACTAAATAAATCAATGAAAAAAAATACAATATACAAAAGTGATAAATAAATATACCTAAACCAAATGAAATATGCCAATTACTGCCTCAAGAAGATAAAAAATACATTGAAGAGAAAGATTTCTGGACCTTGATTTGTTTCAAATTTTCACTCAAAGAGAAGGTAAGGGAGAGAGGAAGGAGAAAACTTCTAAAGGGCGCTGGAAACAGAGGAGCTGATGTTACATATACGTGTCAGCTCATATGTTTCCTTTTTATTTTTTACTCTTGGTGTTATACATGAAGACTGGCTCAATTTTAATTTTATTAGTGAAAATAGAACAGATTTTATATTTCCCAGGTGAAATACATTATCAATTAAAAAGAAGAATAATAAACTTCAATCCTAACATTCCTCATTCAGCTCCAACTGTTAAAATCCTGTGACCAAGGTACCAGTAATTCAGATGTTTGTATATGCTTCCACAGACGTATACTGGTTTTATCGGTATGCGTTCCCTTAATAGTATAATCTAAATGCATTTTACTTGATAAGTTTTTATGCAGATCTTACAACACATTTTTCTACCACATGTTGGAACATTTGCACAAAAAAAATCCCATCTTTATGTTTGAAATTTATGGGAACACAATTAAAATGAGAGGGGTCCAAAGGTATCAAGATAATTACATTTTTCTAATCTTACTAAACAAGATAAATTACCTGCAGGCCCTCTTATAAAAGATGAAATCTTCATAATAAGTGAATTAATCAAGCAGCAGCTTGCTACTGCACATGCATTTATAACAGGAATGATTCAAAGCCTTATTTTATGGGGAAATTAATGGAAACAGGCTTTTCATTCTTCTGCACCAATTGAAAACCTCAGCAACCAGCTGCCCACTTGTCAAGAAAACAGAAAGAAGCTGGAAACAAAGATAAATAAAAACACCTTTTTCCTGGCACTTTTGAAGAGAAAAAGCAGCTCTCATTTACAGCAGCCATCTGTTTGTTATTTAATATGGGTGAATTACATGCTGTAATGAGTTTGTTTCTGCATCACTCAGTGCAATGGAACACAAGTTCACTCTCATAATGTGCAGCAGTTTTTAAAAGCTAATCATTTAATTGGACACAATAGTCAATGACAAATGGAGATGTAAAAACTCAGCCAGCTGTAGAGTGAATATGTAATCATTGTGAAATCATATTATTTTACATGCATGAAGACTCTTTAATAGTGGCTGATGTTGGTCAGCACTACCGGCTGAAGAATGGAAGAAACATGATGAAAAGCAGCATTTCAAAACCATTCTTAATATAATTGGGATATATCCAGGCACATGCTGTATCTGCCATTAAGTTTTGGTGCTTTATCATGCCCAAATAGTTTAGTGGCCTCTCCCAATTTTTGTTTACATTTGCTTTCAACATTTATGGTTCAGTAGGCTTGATCTACAGTTCGTTGGGGAGTCCTCTGACCAGTTCTCTTCAGATGCCTTATAGCTCCCACTGACTTGCCACTTGTTTTATTTATAATGCTACACTAAAGTAAATACAGAAAAGTGGAAGAAATTAATCTCAGGGACAAAAATGGATTCAGGTAATCTAGACTTTTGTTTAGAAGGTTTCTATCTTGTGGTGAGGGATTTATCTGTTTTCAGAACTTCTTGAGGAAGAAAAGAAATAATTTTTCTTTGGATGTGTCATAGATTCAGCCAGTCTGTGAGCCAGATTCAGTAGATGTAACCTTTTTCTGATGTAATAAATTTACAAATTCTTCACTTCTGAAGACTGAGTAAGCATAATATTTTAGCTTCAAAATACAGCAAGAAAAACAAGTTTCATGCTGATGTATATCTCTGGATGAGGCAGGACAAATCTGCTTTTTTTTTTTTAACTATTAAGAGAAGCCATCTTGAACAAGGATTCAATTTTTATTAAAAGATTCAAAGTTCTAAAGAGATTAGACGGATCAAAACAGCTTTTTGATAACATTTTTGAATGTGTACTGCTGTCCAGTGTCTCATTGTTGCATAATGGCCTGTGTACTGTAAGGTAATAAAAACAGATATATTCAATAAGTTTTTAAAAAGTGAAGAGATAAGAAGTGAAAAACAATACTCATGTGTAAAATTGAAACAATTCAGATTATTTCCTCCCTCAATATTTTAAGGAGTTCAAAACAGAGGAAAAATCCCTCAAGGAATGAAAAAATATCACCTCAGCAGCTTAGAGAGAAGGTACCAAAAATAACAGGGGTTTAAGTATGTAGAAAACAAGGGAGAATGTGAAGCTACAGAGCAGAAAAGTGACACATCTCCTTAGACATAGAGAAAATGTGGAAAAACAGCCTACTCATGCCAAAAACATCTCCTCAGAACCTACAATAAAGAGAAATACAAATAATGCAAATTGGAAAAGCTTTTGAAGTACACATCACAAACACAATTAGTAGGGAGGAATTGTCACGTGGTTCCTAGTGGATGACTAAAAAGGTGGAAAGCAGAGTAAATTACCAAGTATTTTCAGAAACAAGATATGGAACTCATGCTAACAAGAGCCAAACGTTAAACTTATTAGTGATGCACATAGGGTGGAAGGCAGAATCACTTAGATAGAACAAGTACCAATTAGCATTACAATGTCGGAAGAAAAGCCAAATCTGTTGTAAACTCCCATGCAGTTGACGTTCTTTTTTTAAAGACAGCAAGGAGAAGTTCTTCATCTAATGCAGACAAGCTGAACAGTTGCACCACTTCTCCCCCACCTACTGCAACCTGATGCAGTTCTACATGGCTTCTGCTGCTTCTAAAGCTCAATCCCTTCATCTGTAACCCTATTGTCTCCAGTAACAGCAGTAACAAGAGCCTAAATACGACACTTTTAGTGAAGGGTGGATAGAGCATAAAAGTAAATTGTATCTGTTTAAAAGGAATATGGGTTTGAAGTTTAATATGGAAGGAGAAGAGTGATTGCATGAATATGGGGTGAAGGAAAAGGCCGTGTGTTTTGCATAGTGCAGCCTGACCTTCAGATCTGAATCTACAGGTATTGTGTTCCCCCCATCTCTGGAAAGAAATGATGAAAACCATATGCATAAGTGTAAAATGACCAATTTCAGAAAACTAATGTCCCTCATATTGTGGTTTTAATTCTAGATTCCAAATTTTGAGGCAATAGTCATTAGGATTTCTGTTCATTTCATCATCTATCTTTTTTTTCCCTACAAGTGAAATAAAGTGGTAACACAGTGTTATCTGAGCTGATGTCCTCACCCACTCCACAATGATACCAAGTCTGTCTATTACTTAGAAAGTTTACCTGAAGGTTGAAATGCACAGAATGCACCTACGTGTTTCATGGGAATTTCATTTCAGGGGAAAAAAATACCAACACCAATCACAGCAGAAAAATTCTTAACAAGAGGAATACCAACATTTCTATTAGGATTGCCCATTTTAGTCTCAAGGAATATTGATTATTGGAGAAATTATAAGGAATCACTCTTCATCAAATATGGAAGTGAATTTTACTGGCAAGCTATCGGGATATGATGAATGTAAATGGTGGCAGATATCACTAGGTCTTATTTTACATTGACAGAACAGAAATGCGAGTGAAAGTACATGATTTTCCAAATGAAATTGGCAGTAATAAAATTGTGTTAGTCGTAGATTATAAGACTTTGTATCATTGTGTCCTTACTTTGTTTTGTTCTGACAGCCATGTAAGACTATTAAAACAATGCCCGTTTTTCATATAGCAATGTATTTCATCAGATTAATTTAGACTTTATCAGATAAATTTAATCTTTGAACTTGTTTCTGAGAATTTCAGGCTGAAGAAAATATCCTATAAAAAGATTCCTATGTCAAATTAAAAATTATATCTAATAATTTCCCCATTTCTTTTAAAATAATTTTCAAATCAAATCACATACTTTACATAATTTTCTTTTGAATTTTTAATCTCTCCTTTTCTCCATTTTCTGCTCTCTTTTTTCTGTCACTTCTGTATGGACAAGAAGTCACTAATAAGGTGCTTTACTCCCACATACTTCCTAACTTCTGCTGGTAGCTATTATATTTGATACCAAAGAATGTAAAACAAAAAAGGTAATCTTCCCTGAAGTGCAATCTTAGAAACCAAGATGAACAAAGTCTCTGTAAGTTGTCAAGAGCTGAGCACGAATGAGCCTCAAATATTTCAGTGATCTCCATCATAGACCTAAATAGTTTCCCTTGAGGTAATAAAAGGCATTAAGATTTCTTCACAAATCCTGATGGAAATCTTGAACATTAACAATAGAGATTGCTCTACTTTTTGATCATTTACACTTGTAGAACTAGTGTCCATGACTGCCAGTCACTCCCTGCAGTTATTTGTAGGTAATATAGCAGACCGTAATGTTTTGTCAAAGCTGTGCAGAGATTCTTGGGAACCTCTGCCTCCACTGAAACTGACTTTAATCTATCCACATCTAAGTACAGAAGCTTTTACTTTTTGTCTCTGTTACTCGACCTTAGCATAGATATACAAGAAGAATGATAAGAGCAGAGAGATACACAAAGAGTGTTCCATTTGTGAATCTTCAGGTGTAAGTCAATGGTGGGTAGGACGGCCTTTGTATAAACATCAGATTAGACCATTATGCTCTTGGCAGCAATTCAATGCAGTTCTAAGAAGTGGTGAGATATGAGCTGATCTTGGTGCTCAGTTCTGACACTTGATAGTGTTTAGATGGCTTTGATTAATACTCATGACAAAAAAACCTTTAAAACTTAACAACATTTTTGAAAACATTTGTATGTCTGAACATACACTCATGCTCTTGAGGAAAGTAAAAAGAATGGAGAGAGCTGGCTAAACAAGAAAGAAGTACATGTTGAGTCACTGGGAAGAGAAAATCAAAACCAAAGCCAAAATATAGCCTGCAAAAGTGGAAGCATCTATTAGTTACTAGAATATGGAACCATTTTCCCTCTAGGCAGTTTAACCATGCAAGTATTGCTAATGATCCGCAATAAATTTTTTTAAAAATTCCTGGAAATTTAATTCTTCTTACCAAATATGGTCATTGGCAATGCAGACACTGACATCACAGACAAGGGTTTTTTTTAGTCAATGAGTGATTAGTGCTCATCATTACTATTTGCTGTTTAAGATTTGCCCAAATATTCCAAGTTTTAAAAAAACAGAGCCTTTCAAAGTGGATGCTGTAGGTATAAATGACGAAAATCCTTCTTCCTGAGTGCCTGAAATCTAATAAAAAAGCTCCTAAATAAGGCTAAATAAAAGGGAGCCAACTGTCCAGTTTTTTTTTTTTTTTTTGTTTGTTTTTGTTTTTTTTTTTAATAATATTAATCTGAGACCAGGACTGAAACCAAAAACTTTGGAAGCCAAGTCATGCTTCAGAAAATGGGCACTGGCTCATCCATTCCAAGATCTGTTGAGGTAGGTTTCATCAAGTAAACCTGGGAGTTTAACTTCTAGGCACCAACATCTCGACCATTTATGCTGTCTTTTTTTCTAGTCAGTGAGGAGGAACTTACACAACTAAAGAATGATTTATCTAAACCCAATGTAAACATCTAAAATGTGTCTGCTGAATTAATACAAAAAGTGCCTGTTTCTGTTGCTTATTTATAAAAGTAGTTTAAATTAGAGGCAGATGTGTCTCCTGTAGATACCTCAAGTTATTTTAGAGACATTCACACTGTAGAAATTATATACCCCAGCTCTAACTTTGCAGTAGTGTTAAAATCACTCAACTAAAGTGACAA
This sequence comes from Sinosuthora webbiana, assembly GCA_013397395.1. Taxonomy (NCBI): domain Eukaryota; kingdom Metazoa; phylum Chordata; class Aves; order Passeriformes; family Sylviidae; genus Sinosuthora; species Sinosuthora webbiana. The sequence continues at coordinate 2,510,978 of VXBN01012756.1, forward strand.
ACAAGCGCAGATCTTTTCCTAATCAGTGTGGATTTAAGTTCAAATTGGAAATCTGCATTGTCAGGCTAGAAACAGATTATTTGAATTAAATGCAAGGAACTTTCTCCATTTCTTCACATTATCTACTTTTCTTTTACCAGCTATGTGGCTAAGATGTAAATATTCATTCTACCAAATGCAATGAGACAGAGCAAGTGAAGAGGACACTAGGCTAGAAAGACCAGTGAATCTTGATGTGCAAATCTTATCATAGTTCTAATTTTTTATACTTTTACCCAAAAATGCAAAATACAGAGCCAGTTCCTTTATGGATCTGGGCCTTAAAACTAAAATCTGAACTAGCTGTGATAGGCAGGTCTCAATAAGAGGGTGAAAAAGACACAGTGATGGGTATCCAAGCTTTTGCAGTCTCCAAAGGTTTGTAACTGTTGAAATAATTTTTTCAGTTCTGAGAAAATTAGATACTGATGAATCACCAACAGGAAACTTGTCTAGAAAGACCGCTGTTGCTTAAGTCTTGTTTGAGAAAATTCAAACAAATTCTCTTGTTTGAGAAAAAATCAGAAGATAGTTTTATATCTGTATTAAAATATGCATCATGTTTTATTACAGTTGATATTACTGCTTATTATGAATCTGTAAAAAGCAGAGCAAGCCTGTTCTAGGTAAGTCAGTAGTAATGTTTTATAATATTTGAACTGACATTTTGCAGGCACCACAGATTCAATTAGATTAGCTATTTCAGTATTTTTTGAAAATTGTAAACGTTTCCCCAAAGTGCGCTCTATATATTGTGCATTATATGACATGATGTTACCTTTTAAATTCTGGTAAAATTCTAAACAAATGTGATTCTTTGTTTAGACAACAGTATGTGCTGCCTATAAACTTTCATGCCACCTGCATGAATCTGAGAGCAGAATTCATAATGACATGGACACTGCCTAATCTAGGGTAAATCTTTTACTCCCTTCTAGTGGGATCTTTATCAGCAATGACCCAGAATGACAACCAATCATTGGAACAAAAGCTTGTATAGAGAGACTGAAACGTTCAGTGAGTCTGTCCTCCTCCCACTTGATGGCTACATCTCTATTCTCAAAATGTTTCCAACTGAGTGTTTGGGCACATTATGCTTAAGGCTTACACAGATGCAGAGAAAAGAGAGGCATTGTATTTCCATTTTCTGTGTCTTTATGTTTCTCTCCTCAGAACTACATGGACAGAATCTTAGCTAGCGTGAATATCTGCAGTCCTAAACAGCCCACTCTGATGCATTTTTCTTGCTGTTATCTGCACAGAGGAATGCAGAATTTTTGCATCCCATTTTTATAGAAGATTTTTTTTTTCATAAACAGACTTCTGTATACATACACCTGTTTGTGTTCTTATCTATCTTGACAAAGTACATTTTATAAAACCCTTTCAGTGCTGTAACAGAAAATTGTCATGAAGTTACCTCACAGTATTTTATTTCAACTTAATTTATACCTCTAATCTCCTTCAAAATATGGTCTTCTATTATGAATTTGGTTTAGGCTCTTTATTGTTTAATGTGTTCTGAAAACATCCTAAATTACACTGTAATGATTTGTTCTCTGTCTTCAATTGTTATTTTACAGGTGAAACTGTGACTGACCATATGTAAGACTAAGCAACAAATGAATAACCATATCCCCTCTGTCCTTCAGTGCCAGCATAATGAACCTTAAAACCTAGAAAAGAACATGGAGTGTCAGGTTAGATTTTCACTTGGGGTGAGTAATTCTAGGGGGTATTGAAAGCACATGCATGAGGCATATATGGAACTTTAATTCTGCTGTCTGTAATATACCAAACGGCAATTCACGAGGGAGAGGATAAGCCACGTATTATAGAAGGCAGCAGTAAAATGATTTCACCCTATAGCAAAGGGAAAGCAAAAAAAGAATTGCTTCTCTATGTCCCTAGGCTTATCCTAGCACAGGGCTAGGTTTAAAAGCTTGGTCTTAGTCTCTTTGAGTAGAGTTTTTAATCTGTTTCAGCTGCTTTGCCCTTGGAGTGAATGAATAAATTTTTCTAATGGAAACAGTCAGCGTCCAAGAATCTGTCTGACTAATGTGATTACTACAAACAGTAGTGAAATTTTGTCTCAATAGTTGTTTTCAACAAATAGTAATTAAATAAAGCAAATAAAAAATAAGAATGAAATTATTAAAAGAATGCAGAAGCTAAAGGAGAGCAGGGATAACAAACAAAAATGAAAAAGAAAAAAGCAGAATCAATAGACATGCTGATCTACTCAGTTTTATGATGGAACTTTGGGGATACAAGCTGCATTTAGGCTATTTCATGTCTATAGTTATAATGGAGAGATGATATAGACTAGAGTAACTTATGGGGTTTATCTCATACACGTGAATGCCTCATAAGTTATTAGTACCAGAAGCCATAATGAGTTATGTCACACTACTCTTACATAGCCTCCAAAAATTTCAAGTCCCTCTAAGCCATGAGCAATATCATTACCTCAGCACGTTTTCAGTCTTAGAGATTGTATCCAGATTTTGGGAATTTTTCTTACACTTCACCAGTGATGCATGAAAACTAGTAATGAATATGAAAATGCAAGGCTGATGCAAATATGCTGACCTACATAACTCTCCCATAGCCAAGAAAATATTTCTTTCTCTTAATTTTAATTCAACCAAGAACTAAGTTGAACTTCAGAAGTTTACAAGTTTACATCTATTCTTAAAAGTGTAAACTTCTTAAGATGCACTGTTTCTCAGTGGCTTTCATAAGACCTGGATTTTCTTCTGCAACTAAAAGATTGTGTTAATTCTTTCAGCAGCATGAATTTATGACCCAGACACTCTGAAATCTAAAAACCTTTGATCCCAGTGTACCCTACCTCTGGGTGGCTTTTACTTTTCTATTTGTTCTGTCTATAATATTTTTTAGACTACAGTTGAAGATCAAACTGGTATATTAAATTTCTTCTATGGAGATAGCATTTAAATATAATTCAAAAAAGATTTTGAAATACTTATAAGGGAGATGGTTGATACAATTTTCATTAACACTCAATGCACATTATTGTTTGTATTTAGTCTCCTCAGCTAACTGCTGAAGGATAGACTCAGTGGAATAATTCATGGTTTATAAAGAAGTAAATGAAAAAAGAATGATGAGTGGTAATTTCAGCTTTTCTAAGGCAAGCAGCTAGAATTTCTCTGCACTACAATTATAAGTATTTCAGTGTGGTGGAAAGGAAATCTAAAGCTTATATGGAATTGCAAAGGTAGTTATTTTTACTGTTGTTTTTTTGTTGTTGCGGGGAGAGTCTATTAGGATGTGATTTTACATGTGATACTCTAGTTACCAGTTCCTATTTATTCTTCATTGGGTTGGGGTTTGTTTTTTTGTTTGTTCTAGTTCATTAGTATAATCTAGAAAAACAAGCAATGTCAAGTTATATAACTAAATCAGTACAAAACTCCCCTAGCAATTAAAAAAAAAATCTTGTGTTACTTGAAATTTCTCACCCTTCTCATTTTTATTCTGGTTGTGGTCATTTGTCCTACATTTCAAAGACCAAGAGCTTATGATGGTTTCTTGCACTGTTATCAAGTACATTTCAAAGGATTTACATTATTAAAAAAAATGTATTAACAAAGGAATAAAGAAGTTTTATTCCAGCTCCTTCAAGGAATACATGACCCTGACAACACAATGTGTAGCTCAGAAGTGGGGTTTTTAATTTTTGGCATGCCTTTACTTGAGACAAGGCAGACTGGCAATATAATAGTTCATATGTATAAGGGTTCATATGACAGACCAAAAGGGTGGGTATCATTCACAGAGAATCTGAAAAGGACCAAATATAATTTAATAAATCAGGTACCAAGAATGGGCCGTTTCTATCTAGACTGCTATGCTTTCTCCAGAAGACAAGAGGGAACCCATCTGATTAGAGGTGCTGTGTGTTCTTGGCTCAGAACAATCCTTCAAGTTGTTCTTGTTTCTACTGAAAAACAAGTGAAGTCCCATCCCTCAGGAAACAAGGATACTATGAGATTTACTGAGAAACCAGGGACAAAATGTCCAAAATCTGATCAGTTCTAATCAAGATTTGGGTTGCATTTTTAGTATTTATAAACTCTTAGGGAGGTAGGAGACTTCAGAAAAGATTATATAGAGGAAAAAAGGATAATTTTTAATATTGCTAGCTTAAAGAGAATCTACCATTCAGCTCTCTGAAGACAATACATAGACTACTTTAATGTATAGGACTATCTGACATTATTAGCAACAATGAGAATATTTGCCAATAACCTTCAAGTTTTTGCAGTATAATCTAAAGGACTTGAGATGAGAAAATAAACTGCTTTCACAGATAAATTTATTAATAAACCAGTAAATAGTTCAACAGGCAAAATTTAAATCCCAAGGAACCTGGAAAATTCAAGTAGATATTAATAAGAGCAGATTCACTTGTTTTTTTAATCAAAATATGTTTCTGTCACTTTAAGAAACTTCTAGTTTAAATGTATGTAAATTTAACTATGGATAAGTGTAAGAGAAGGAAAAATATCAAAGAAGGATGATGTAGATATATGTGAAGGGGTTCACTCTTCTGTTGACTAAGAGTTTTAGGGAAGAATTAGACTTTTTGATTCAGAGTAAGTGTTAAATATTTGAAAATGCACTAGTTTCATCTAGTTTATGTTTATACACAGTATATTTTCTCTGTTAAAAAAAAAATTAAATTTCCATGCTATAAACAATAAATCTAAATCTATTTATCCCATTTTTAGTTTTGTTGATTCTCTTATGCAAGACATCAATGTCAGTAATAGAATTTTTATAGAGTTAGCAAACTTGGATCATCTTGCTGGGTGAGCATATATATATATATTATTTACATATACATATGAAGCTTGCCAAACCTGTGAGCCGTGATGAAGGAGCTTAATTAAAGTTCATGGACAAATTAAAAGTGAAAAAAATAGAACAGCAAGAGAGGCATTAATTAAGAAAACCTGTATCTTAAAAAAAGCAGACCCAAGGGTATCAGTACAGTAATAAGTAACAGCAGGGGTGACCATCAGACAGAAGATAAAATAGAGTAATATGGGGTAAGAGAGCAAGCTGTCCAGGTGTAAAGTTGTTATGAAGTCCATGGCAATGGCTCAAGAACAGCACTGAAGTGCTCAGTTGGAGCACTGGTGTTGTGTGGGAAAAGCTATCCTTTACCTGTGCCAAGAAAAGCTCTCATGAAAGTATCTGTTTGAACTCAGAATGATTTCTGTTTATCTTTTTCTCAGCACTACTCTTGCAGGCCTTTTCTTAGACTTTCAGATCCATTTTATAAATAAAAAACAAGGTTTATATTTATAAATGCAAAACAAGTAAACAGTATTCTGTTACACGGAAGAGAATACATTTATGAAAATAAGTGAGATTTTTCTTTAGGGTTCATTAGACAATATGCTTTGCAAGATACTTTAGTATTTTAATCTTCATAAAAACTGCTCTGATTTGTATCTTCTAGATTCTCCTCATTTTCTTAACAACTTTTTTTGAAAGTTATCTCATTTTCTTAGGAGTTGGTGCGGTTTTTCCTGCTTGCCCTCCAGCCCTCCCCACTGTTCCCCCCGACCCAAACAAGTTCAGAGAATCATAGAATGGTTTAGATTGTAAAAGATCTTTAAGATCATCAGGTTCAAACACTGACATAGCACTGCCAAGTCCATTACTAAACCATGTCTTTAAGTACCACATGTACATCTCTCCTACGTATCTTTAGAGACTAAACTGCTTCCCTGGGCAGCCAGTGCTGATGCTTGACAACTTTCAGTGAAGAGATTTTCCCTAACAGACAATTTAAACTTCCCCTGACACAACTTGAAATTATTTCCCTTTGTCCTATCTATCAAGATGAAGCTAGTTTGTTAACTCCATAAAAATTCTATTGATTGGGAGAAGAGACTGATCTTCACATCACTATAACTTCCTTTCAGGCAGTTGTAGAGAGCAATAGGGTCTCTCCTGATCCTTCTTTTCTCCAGGCTTAACCACTCCAGCTCCCTCAGCTGCTCCTCTTAATGCTTGTGCTCCAGATCTTCCACCAGCTTTGTTGCCCTTCTGTGGAAATGCTACAACATCTCCATGCCCTTCTTGTACTGAAGGGTCCAGAGCTGTGGCAAGTACAGAGGGAAAATCCCTTTCCTAGTTCTTCTGGGCCCACTACCTCTGATACAAGTCAGGATGCCGCATGCACACTCCTGGTGTTGGCCAGCACCCCGAGGTTCTTTTCCCCAGGGCAGCCTTCCAGACACTGGTGCTGCATGGGCACCCAAGTCCAGGACCTGGCACCACTCATAAGCAACCTGACTACACTGATCCATTACTGTAGAATCCACAAACATTCACCATAATTTCTCTCTAGAGGAGAAATATACTATATATTTGGTTCATTTAATTTTCGTGTATAGATATTTCTGTCTGTAATAGGTGGTTCATTAGAGATGTTTACACTGCTCCTGGTGCTCGTTGAGAGGAATCTCATGCTGTTTCATGCTAATGGAAAACTGATGAAACTTTGCTGTTTCAAGCAATTAATATTAACAATTTTTTATCACCACTGTAGTTGTCATTCTGTTTGTGGTGACAGCAGCTGTAGTGAGACTCTGGTAAAAGCAAAATAGGCAGTGGATCAGAAAATATTTTGTAGTCCCTGTCAAATTCTTGCCCTGAATACAACTGCTTTGTTTATGCAAATAGATGGCTATGACAAGATATAGATATATTCAGAAATCACTTGTAGTGATTATTAATCAAATCAGACCAAAAATTAATTTTAAACTATGGTACTTTTAATAAGCTGTTTAAGACAACTAGCTTGGTATCAAGTTAAAATTAATTGTTAAGCTGATTTATGTAAAAATTACATAAGCATGTGTTGCATGTTTTTCTCACATTCTTTCATAATAGAGACCATACTGGAGAAGATGTCCCTCAATACCACCCATAGACATTTTTCAGTATTTTGTCTGATTCTGCTTTCACTTTTTGCCAATTCTAAAGCAGTGGAAAATCCATCTATTACAATGGTATTGGTATAATATCCTTCTCAGGATGTCCAAGAATCTTTCTTAATGTGTTATTTAATATTTTTACTTCATTATATAATTAAAATTAACAACACTAAGATTGCAGATCTAAGAGAAATTATTTTATAGAGTTTTATCTTCTCATGGACAACACAAAAATAAACTCATTTTTAAGGTCATGTGACATTTATACAAACAGGATTTCTTTTTTAATTTGTTCCTAAACCTTTTCCCCTTATTGCTTAAATCCAGTATTTATTTTAACCTTGAGCTTCTTGAGACCTGAAGCAGAAAGCTTCAAAGTGTTATAAAAACTATATCCTTTTTAAATCTAACTCATTTGAATGCAAGTTCCTTACAAGCTCGAAGAGTGTTGGTTGTTCTCATTGAAGTTTATAATGCCTTAGATATTCAAATCAGCTTTATTCCCATTTGTTATGCAGATTTTCAAACTTTATATATCACATGGTTTATCTACATTAATACAGCTTTCCCTAACAGGACTTAAAGGAATAGATGTATACTCTAAAGATGCACATTTTTAGTACCTTGAATTATCATAACATAAAAATGGTGTGTATTGCTCTACTCTAATAAGACTCATTTTTATGTGGTTGTTGAAAGCCCTTTTGCATTCCATTCTGTGTCTGGAGGTCTGTATAAAACCGATTGAGAAAAAAACCAAAGTGAAGACACCTGCTGGCTTATAACACAAATACTAAAATATCTTAGAGCCTGCTGAAAGCAGAATTGGAACAATATGTCATTACTGAAGGCTCACTTGCAAGTTCTAATGTATTATAATGAAAACAGTATGACAAACCTAATGAGACAGTGAAGATTTGGGTAATTGTTCCTACAATGTGTGGTAACTTTTCCAGCCGTTATTGGCAAACATAAAACCTAATGAGATTTTATTAATTTAAATGCAGTACATCTGCAAAACATTTCCTTAGTTGCAGTCTCCTCTGCTAATCTCCCTTCCCACACGTACTTGATCCTTTTAAGTTAATTGTTCTGCATAGTACACTTTCTAAACAAAACATACAAAGCACTTACCATAAATGTGCATTAACTTATTTTGCCAAGGCTTACTTTTTGTGGGTACACTTCCACATTGGTTGGATAGATTACAGCTTTTTTCCTCTGTGAAAATATGTATAATGAAACTTGTATTTTTACTTGGAATTTGATTAAGGCACCATCTTCACACAGAGCCCAATTTTGTCACTGTTCTTCACATTACTCTTCCAGGAGTCCTATGGAAGCAATTCACATTTTGAAAGAGTAATATTTACTATGACTGAATAAGGTCAATATAGTCATACTTTAGAACTTCAATTATTTTTTTTTTTATAAACAAGCTTGTTGATGACTAAAACATATATCATGTTTATTATCTGGCTTTTTATTTCCTTAGTTTAATAAAGCTAAAAAGTTTTAAGAAAGATTTCATAAATAATCTACCATCTGATGCAAAGTTCAATTGTGTACTTAACATTTCTAACTGTAACCAAGCATGAAAACATCAATAACTAAATTTTGCTACTGTAATTTCTTTTAGTATCTACTGATTAAACTGTGTGTGTAACTGTGATCTTCATCAACATTTTCATTGAAATGTTGATCTTGAATCATTCTGTAAGTTTTTTTTTCTGGTATCTTCTCATGGCAACCTCATCAGTAGCTCAGGTTCAATGTTTTGGAGAAAGAGGTCTTTTGCATTCCTTCCAGATCTCCCTTCTGCTGTATTTGAGCTATCAAAATGTTTCAGGTCCAGGAATTGAACTCTGTCTTTGATCTGAACTCCTTTATAGGCACTTATATTTGGCCTATCTATATCCTTTCTGCTCATTAGTCCTGAAAAACCCACCATTTTTATGCAGCTATGTGTCTTATTAATTTTTTTAAATGTTCACATAATCTTCCCTAATGCTTGCTTTGATAATTTAAAACACCCGCAAACCTACACCACTACTTTGCTGGAAATGTTTTCAATTGGAATTAAACAAGGCACCAGTGAAGGTGTTCTGTGCTTACTATGTGATGACAAACATCAAAGGTGACAATACCCTTTGATAGGCTTTTTTGTCTGGTTGGTTATTTAAGGAGAGCTTGGGGTGGGGTTTGTTTGCTTTTCATATTTCTGTCATCTTCTGTTTAATTTTGGGGTTTGCATTTTCCTTGGAGTGCAAGCTGTCTTCCTGCCTCACGTTTGTGTTATGCATGTGCTTAAGTGATATATGTGAATTCATCTGCCATAAATAACCCCAAATGTAAACATATAAATTAGTAATAAACATATAGATGGATGTATCTATATGTCCCAAATGAGATATATGTTAGTTATGCTGTGTACTCAACAGAAAGCAATAGGTACCCCATTATGGAGGCATCTAGCAAATATCATATCAGAGTTCCCTTCTGAAACCACTATTTCTCTCCATTACTTATAAAAACAGTCAGTAGTAGCTAGACTTTCATATTCCATTTCATATCTATCTATTTGTATTTCTGGGGTGATGAATGCCAAACACAACATTAAAGAAAGCTTCGCTTTTTCCTTTTCTTTTTATAAAGTTAATTTTTTTTCTGTAACCAAAGAAATATCTTTCAATAAATTAGTTTCATCTTATGGTATAAAATCTTTCTTTTAAAAGTGTAAAAAGCCTGATTTTAATTATTTCCATGAAAAACAAATATATACAAAAGTGTTGCACTTACCATAATGACTACTTTGTTACTCAGTCTCTCAGAATTAAATGCACTTCAGATAGTGCTGATTTCTGTTCATTTTCTCTGTTGTATTTAGTGCTGGATCTTTTTCAAGTTACAATGTCATAAAAGGATGACAAGAAAAGTCTTGACTTTGCAGTCTCGGATGAAAGAGCATTTCTGGATGAAGGTACCCATAACACACTGCCAAATCATGGCACAAAAAGCAATAGAGCTGTCATGAAGTTCAAAAATTATATTGTCTCTGCTAGAATAACTGGGAAGAGATCATATTCACTTTTCCCCTGAGTTTTGCAGGTCATTTTGAATTTATAGCATGGCTTTTTATTATAGTTTGTAGAACTTTTAGGGACTGCAGTCATTTTTATCAATTATTCTTTCACGTGGTTGGAAAGTCCTGCATCATGATATCGCAAAATGTGGCAAAATTAATTAAATAAATTCTCTTAATTGTGCATCATACTTTTTCATGCCCTTGACATATATTCTAAGAGGCAGGACACATACAGGGCGCAAAGCCAAAGTGGGCTGCAGACTTAGAAAGCACACAGCACCTGAGCACCTGCATGTACAGGAGGCACTTACAGGAGACATCTTTCTTGTAGCCTAATTCTTGTTAGAATCATATCTGGCCATAGGCAGACTCCGATCTGAACCCTTCACTCGTCTGGTAAAATGATGGGAAATAAACTCTTCTGCTCTGACTAATACATTCTCTTAACCTATACAAAAATCAACATTTCTACAAAGTGTCTGACTTTCCTAAGTAGGAATAATTTGAACTCTGCAGTTGGAATTGAGAGTATTTGGGGATCTGACTGAGTCTGGGGAGTGTGTTTCTACCTATGCTACTAATAGGCATAACTGCTAAGGATTATACAGACTAGTAATTTACTGCTGTCAGGAACTTCCTAATAGAGATGAGAGCATCTGAAGGGGGATACACTACTAAAACTCTTTCAAATGAAGTGCATAAATGCAACCGTCTTTTTTGGTAGCAAATTTTTTCATTTTCGTTTTTGTTTGAGTGTTAAAGTAAAATGCTGAATATTTTTACAATCATTACATCAAAGCATTTTTGTTATTGATTGTGTTAATGATTCTCCTTAGTTCTAGCAGAACTTCATATATCTAAAAAGACATCTTTAGGCAAAAAAATCCCCAGTAGAAGCTTATATGCCTAGCTACCCAGTGAACTACTCTGGATAACTCAGTTTGTAATCTTGCACCATTTGTATGACTGCATGCAGCCAAAGACAGGGAGAGGAGTGTCTGCCTTTAGCAAGCCCCTGTAGACTAATTGTAGAATAAAGTATATTAAATAACCAGTAGGAAGGAAAAAAAAAAAAAAAAAAAAAAAAAAAAAAAAAAAAAAAAAAAAAAAAAAAAAAAAAAAAAAAAGAGAGAGAGTCTGCCAGGCAGGACAACAGCCAAGGGAGACTTTAATCAGCAACTGGCAGCCTCCTTTTTACCCCGAAGACTGCATAAATGAGAAAGGTTTTGGAGGCCTGCCAGGGAAAAGGAGTGCTGAGGTTAGTAGAAGCAGGACAGTTTCCATTTTTATCAATCCCTCCCCCTCATAGATTCACAAGATTTCCCTCCTATATTATGCAGAATTTATTTATTTATTTTTTTTATTATTATTGTTGTTGTTGTTGTTTCTAATATTATTATCATAGAATGTCTGGAGTTGGAAGGGACCCACAAGGATCATTAAAAAAATCATAATTATTATTAATAATAACAATTCTTATTATTTTAATACATAAAGGATAGCAGTTGTAAATAATGCCTGAAATGTTTGATTCCTAAAAGCTGAAAGAATTGCAGACAGAAGAGATTTCCAAGAAAATATATTCTTGTTGGAATCAGTGGAAAAGACTGTTGTTACTTCCAGAGTATCATTTTAATTTCTGTTGGAAGAGATTTCTGGAGGTCTTAAAGCAAGACCAAATTAATTTTTAGATAAGGTTTTTCAAGGCTTTTTTCACCTATATACCACCCTCATTTATGCTTTCATTTTAAAAGGCAACTCCCATAGCCCCCTTCACCTGAGAAATGAATTTTACTTTCCTATGGTTCTTTCTGTGTACAGCCTTGGCTGCACATGTTGTTATATATTGTTTAGTATTTTAGTAATAATGAATATACTTTTGCTTTTGCATGACCACATGTTAAAATCTAGTTAATACTCTCCCAAGCCTTAACGCAGCCTGTCTTCACTGCATTCTTCATAATTGCAAACATGGGGCTCAGTCTATTTTAATTCACCAGTTTTCCAATGAGGGAAATTTCAACAGACTAGAAACAGGTGCTGCAAAATGTCCCATACCTATATAAAGGCTGGATGTGAGCAGACAACCCTATTTTTCCTATCCACGAGCTATACCAAGCCAGCTACCCAGCAAGTAACAAATGTACACCTATGCAAGTCAGGCTAAATATGGCCAGTCTGACTTCACCTATTTTCATGTAAAAGTACAAAAAATTATCCCAGTGGCAATCAATTAGTAGAAGGATTGCAGGTGAGATGACCTTCATTGCATGATAAATGCAATTTGTCTCTAAACTCTTTATCACATAGATTTCACCATCACTTACATAACGTGTAGATAATAGTATATCTCTCAGTGTAACCTTATTTTGAAAACTAGGGATGTGGTGATTCTACTGTACTCTGATTTTTGACTGTATTTTTAGTAGAGAAATCAGATATATTTAACAACTGATCTGGTTAGGTTTTTTCTTGTCTTTCTAGATTTTATTAAGCATTTTGGCCAAGAGGCTGGTATCTGGTTCTTATTAAAATCCTCATTCATGTTCATGTTGCTATAAACTGCTGAATACAAAGGACTGTGTATTTCTCCAATTCAGACAAAATTCTGAATGTTATATATATGCCTTTCTATGTGTGTCCCCATTTTTGTATGAATCTAATTAAATTATATGCATATATTTTACATTGTGTTGTAATGTAACCCAAGCCTGGTTTACCTTTTAAGCAAAATCCCGATTTCCAAAACCTGTAAAGCACAACCTTACCTCTATGTACCATATATTCTAGTTTAATTGTGAGATTTTGTGGATCTTATTAGTTAAAAATCTGACTTTTATTAGAAAGTAATTTATGTTTCTACTTAACAGGTATGACCTACCAAATTAAGAGCAGATGATCACATGATACAAACCAAGAATGCAAAAGGAAAACTAAATTTTCTATCCATTTACTATGATGCATGCCATACCTAATTCACATGGTGTTTACATAGATGTAAAATAATGTGTAATAAATTAATAGTTTAAACACCACTCTATTCCAGAATAATCAATCAAAAATGACAGCTGATTGATTTCCTCTTTTAGATGAAAATTCATGCATTGCTTAATTGATTTTATATTTTTCAAAAGGTGATTTGAAAGTCATATGTTTTTTGAAAGCTAATTTTTTGAAGTACATACAGGAGGAGGACTGATTTTGGCTGCTAGTATCTCTTTCCTTCTTCCTAGTATAATGTGAGAAAATCTGCAATTTCAAATTCACAGCCAGAAAATTAGGAGAAGTTTCCAAGAAGTTTTAGTTTTAAAAGTTTGCAAATATTTTCCTTTTGACTACAACTTCTGAACTTCGGTTGAGATATTTCTTTTGAATGCAGTAGTGAATGCCTGCTATACTATGAAGAAAAAGAGGTGAAAAACTCTCTTGGGTCCTGTGATTGTAGAACTCAGGTACTATAACTAGCAAGAAACAGATGGTTCCACAGCACAGAAGCATTTTAAAATAAACATTAATACAAGTTGGGATAAAATTCTTATTAGGAATGCAGTTTTAATCATGTTAACTGTTATTGACATTGGTACTTAAAACTGTTTCATAGATCCTAACGAAAAGAAAAAAAATGTAATTAATGTGACATACGATGAATGTATGCCATTAACTGTATTATTTACAGTAAAAAGTCATCTCCTGAAAAAATAAGTATTATTTTGGTTTGATGAAACATAGTCTATAAATATTTTTAATTGCTTTCATGATAGTTTCAGTCTGCTTGTTACTAATGTCTAGTCATTTACTTGTTCTAAAATATGGTTGCTGATTTATAGATCATACCAACCTCAAGTATCTTGTGTAAGGAATACTGTGATTCTTTGGCTATGTAATCATAAGTGTTTAATTGACTGTTAAAAAAGGCAGCAATTTCTTTATAGTCAACTTGACTAGATAGAAAACCAGATTTTTTTATTAGTATATTCTAATAACTATGCTACAGTACTGAAGTGTAACACTATAAGGGATGCCAACAGACCACCACTAAAAGGTCAGCTTTAAAATAATCTTTCAAACTGATGTGTTCTCTGGGTGAGTAGCTTTGTCACAAATTCACAAAAACTATAGGAAATGTGGTTTTTCAGAAACACAAGATTACATTTTGAAGAATACATTCCTTAGATTTTTTCATTCTATCTAAAAAAATAATATCTAACCTGATTGTATAATTGAGATGATATTCAAATTCCCAAATACTGTTTTCAAACCTGTTTTTCAGTTTAAGCATATCCAACAAAACAATGACAAATAATAAAAAAATGTCCATACTCACCTGTCAAATAAATTTATTTTTTTAATAAACACTGTTAAGCACATTAGTTTGAATTTTAGAGCTGGACAATAAAGAGAGTAAATCTTATTTTCCCAATGGCAGATATTGGTGTATTTGTGTGTTTCTTGTGCCGGGGAAGGTTTTGCTTAGATATTAGGAAAAGATTATTAATGGAAAGGATTGTAAAATATTGGAACAGACTGTCCAGGGAAGTGGTGGAGAAGTTGCCTCTGAAATTAAAAAAAAAAAAAAAATGTGAATATTGCACTTGTAGATGTGGTTTAGTGTTGAACATGGTGGTGGTGCTGGGTTGACTGCTGGACGTGATAATCTTAAAGGTCTTTTCCAACCTTGACAATTCTGTGATTCAATGATTCATTTAGCTCCTGCTACCTTTGCACTGCGCTTCAATTCATGTTTTGTTTTATTCCATATTTAGTCACATATACTTAGATTCAGTGAACACCTGTCAATAAGAACAGTATTTATACCTGTTGGCAGTCCAGTTCAGGATCCAGAGCTTAGAAGCAATCCTTCCATTATACTTCCATACTGAGAGGAAAAATGCTTGAGTGCACGTGATCAGTGTGCCTGACTTCAGTATAACTCCATTATTTAGTTTGGGAAAGTTTAGCCACTTGGGCTCTCAGCTCACCCTTGAGTTTAAAACTTCAGGGTAGTCAATAGGGAGGCCACCTTTGAGCTGTGGGATTTAACACCAGACAACTGGAAACCCATGTGCCAGACTCAGAAAAATAATTGGATATTTCAGTTTTAGAGAATCATTGTTATCTGGCAGACTCATTTTGCCAAAAGATTCCTTCACTCTGCTGATATGAGTCCTTTTCATCTGAGTACATGCTGATGTCTACAATATAGATGTCCAAATCTCAGCTAATCATGTTAGATACCTTTATATTTAAACGATGCCTTTAGGGCATGGTTCATCTCATCCTAGAGTAGACAGACATTCAGTCAGATAAATTAGGCTCTTGAAGTACTTATTGCTCTACATTGACTAGAAAATGACCCTGTAATGACTAGCTGGAATGTAAAAGTCTGTGTTGCAGGTGTCTACACTTAGATGAAATTAATTTCTTCTTTCAGCTGCCTCATCATAGTGCCATGTGTGATTTCTTTGTTTTTGCTGAGGCACCTCGTAGTGCTGTTAGATCTGAAATAGGATGACCTAAAAAATGGCATTATAACCTCTGTTTAAATAACTGAATTCCTCCCCAAAATCTTGGATACCTACTTAAACCTCTGGATGGATTCATAATCTATAAGCAGTATAGGGATATTGAATTTTACACAACCATTCACGAACTGGAACAATTCTGAAAGCCAGGAAAATTCTAGCATAAAAATTATCTTTGTCATCTGGCAAATGGAGTAACTTTTTACAAACCCAAAGCTAAAGATTTTCTGGAGCTGCCTGTTAATCTACAAAAAAATAGGGTTTGTATACATCATCTCAAAACAGTTGAGAATTTTTAGCAAGACTAATTACTAGTTTTTCTCAAACTTCATATAGGAAAATCTTTTCAGTTATCTACTCCCCTGTAATTTAAGACCTGTGCATCTGGTAGTACCTTGGAATCCAGAAAACATTTCAAGCCATTTAGTTTACAGGTCACCTTAGGCCTCCCCCTGGTATGATCCCCCTGGAATCATTTAGAATGGTTGGGATTGGAGAAGACCTTAAAGATCATCTTGATCCAACCCACCTGCCATGGATGGGGACACCTTTCACTAGACCAGGTTGCCCCATCCAATCTGGCCTTGAACATTTCCAAGGATGGGGCACTCAGAACTTGTTTGGGAAACCTATTCCAGCCTCCCACCAACTTCACAGAAAAGAATATTCTTCTAAAATAAATCTCCCCTCTTTCATTATAAAACCATTCCCCCTTGTCTTATCAGTACCTTCTTCTGTAAAAATTCCTTCTCCAACCTTCTTCTAGACCCCTTCAGGTACTGGAAGGCTGATATAAAGTGTCCCAGGATCCTTCTCTTCTGCAGACTGAACACTCAGAACTTGTTTGGGAAACCTATTCCAGCCTCCCACCAACTTCACAGAAAAGAATATTCTTCTAAAATAAATCTCCCCTCTTTCATTATAAAACCATTCCCCCTTGTCTTATCAGTACCTTCTTCTGTAAAAATTCCTTCTCCAACCTTCTTCTAGACCCCTTCAGGTACTGGAAGGCTGATATAAAGTGTCCCAGGATCCTTCTCTTCTGCAGACTGAACAGCCCCAACTCTCTCAGCTTGTCTTTGTGTTCCTGCCATAATTTGTGGCCCCCACATGCGTGGGTCTCACACAGGCAGATTATGGTGGGAGAATCATCTTCCTTGACCTGNCTTCTTCTGTAAAAATTCCTTCTCCAACCTTCTTCTAGACCCCTTCAGGTACTGGAAGGCTGATATAAAGTGTCCCAGGATCCTTCTCTTCTGCAGACTGAACAGCCCCAACTCTCTCAGCTTGTCTTTGTGTTCCTGCCATAATTTGTGGCCCCCACATGCGTGGGTCTCACACAGGCAGATTATGGTGGGAGAATCATCTTCCTTGACCTGCTGTCCACGCTTATTTTGATCCAGCCAAGGATGCAGTTGGCCCCCTGCACTGTGAAGACATGTTGTTGGATTACATCATAAAAAAGCTACTCCATGTAGTAACAAAGTAGAAACTTGATGGGGAAAAAGCCAGATGAAAAGAAACTTCAGAAGGTGTAGAGCAGATAAGAAGCTGTTGTGAAATAGGAAAGGCTGGGGCTGCCTAGGAAACATAACTAAGAGAAGAGCAAGGGTATTGCAGAGGTGATGGTCAACTTTTCAAAGGTTTCTGCTTTTCTGTAAAAGAAATTAAATTAGTATGAATCCATATGTTAGAATTTCAAAATCAAAGTGAGCTTGTTTTTTAACTAAGAAAATAACACACATATCTGTCTTACAGGAGTATTATATGTAACTGTGTTACATTTGCAAAGTTGAACAGTAAAATTTAAGAAAATGCTGTAAAAAAAAATTAGCACTAGTTTATCACGGCTGTCTTCCTGCAGACATAATGATCAGTATTTCTAACTACATGATGCAGTTTCAATGCTGATATTATTATTATTGGAAACTTTCATTAGATTCAATGGTATAGGTGGAAAACCAGATGAAACTTTGGACATGTGTGTACAAAGTTTGTTCTTCTTCATACTTGAACATATTTTAATTTTTTCATAGTAGATTAACCCAAGAAACACAAAGATGTTCTCACAGTCCAAGCGAATAAATACTGCTCCAGAGAAGTGGATCCTTCTACTCTCTCTCATTCACGTCTTCTGAGTGATAAAGACAAATCACTTATATCAATGTCTTAATGTTTTATCACTAATTATGTAATCCTTCTTTCCATAGAGGTGGACTTCTGAGTTGGTGTTTGTCTTATTTTTAAAAATGTAGATGGTCTAGAATTGTGACTGAGACTGTAAAAAATGAACTTTAAATACATTATCTACCACATGATTTTCAAAACCTGGCAGTTTAGGTGAAACAATCAGAAAAAAAATATTTAAAGCTTTTTCTATATGCTTCAGTTTTCATTCACAAGGTGTGAAAGCAAACATTAATATTTTGGAAGTGCCATCATTACAACCTCAGAGTAAAGCTTAGATTAAAATTTACAATACTGTCTACAGAGCAAAATATAGAGCAAGAAATTTCAAGGGCTTTGGACCACAGGTTGAATGACGTAGGGGAAGAAAATATTGAGTACGTGCTAATAAATGAATGCCATCTGTTATCTGCATTAAATGAGGAAAGGCTCAATTAAAAAGTATTAGATGATTGCATAATTAAGGTCTGTTGCAAGTTATGTTTATGACAGAAAAAGAAGAAATTTAAGGTATGGTAGACCTTACTGCTGACATTCCTTAATTTTCAGGTGTTCAGCTTCCAAATATCAATACTATGCTATTAACCAAGTCTCTGTGTGTAATTATCTAAATCTATAGATGTTTTTCTTTGATTTGAATTAATGACATGAATGAAAATCATCATACTAAGTATTCTACAGATGTATTTTGTAGAAATACTGCTGTGGCATGTCTTTGAATTGGGAAAAATAGATTCCTAGGAAAAAAAACATGTTCTTGAAATAATTTTATATATATGTGTGTACACATATGTTACATTCATATCATATATATATATATACATATACATACATACACACATACNAATTCATATAGTGACACTCTTTTTGTGGGTGCCATATTCTCCTTTGAACCAGAAAAAATATCAGTGGAACTATGTGTCTCTTCCAAGATTCAATATCTATTTTTATTCAGGTCAGTTTTTGACATCTAGATATCCCAATTTTGATATTTAAACTTTCTTTACAATGATCAAGTGGGAAAGCAATATTTCGAATTGCATTGAAAATAGTTAAAATTAAAATGCATGTATTAGTATATATTTTATTTTGCCAGGACATTCTCCTAACATGATAATATAATAAAACTTATTCCAAAATATCATAATAATGGAATATGTGACATATATAGATATGTCCATGTAGAATGAAAAAAAACCATTGACTGCCCTTCTAACTGGCAAAGTAATCAGGCATTTATTGGGTAACTGCTAATCCCTTCTTGTGAATCTTCCATTTCTACCACTGCAGGTGATCAGGTTACATGACTTTAAAACTATGACAATACTCAATATCTAAAAATGAAATAATTTTCTGCTGGTTGTAGCAGAGACTTTAATTTTTAATTAAATATATATATTTATCATATATATTTTACTGGACTGGTAATTGTACACAGTCTTTGTCACAGTGCCAATTACATTTACAATTTTTCAAAATTATGCATTTCCAAGAGAATTATGCATTTTCAAGAGAAAACTTGAAAAATTTAAAGAGATCACTCAGCCTCAGTAGAGAGAAGAATACATAATTTAGGAAAGTTACAAGGATAAAAACTACTGTCAAACTGTTGCAATCTATGATATCAAGAAGAGCTAACTTCTCCCAACAGAAAAGAGAGATGGTAATTTTCTGTGATTTCTAGTGACTACAAGAGCAAGTTGGTAGAGAAATGTTCACACAAAGTTTTCATGTGTTTTTCTAAAGAATTTTGACCCCCAAAAATCTGATAAAGAATTGGGCATATTTTTCTGATACAGCTTTGAGATCACAGCTTTGAGGAGTGTAGAACATGTACTGTATCTTTCCTCTCTGTGTTTGCTAAAAAGCCTGCCTACAAACACTTGCGGCTACTGAGGTACAGTCTTGTCTTGTCTCATCTCAGTGATTCATCCAGAAAACCTGTGTTGCAAAGGAATTATGAGCTTTTTCTTAAATTTGCACAGTTATTTGAATGTCAGATTGAACATTCTCAGTTGCAATGATGTGAGTTTAAATTATTTCAGCAAATCCCCACAGATAATTTCTGCAGATAATATCAGATTATAAAAATTTCTGAACATTCAAATGCTTTTCTTTATAACAAGAAAAGCAACTCTAAAAAAATAGCAAAATCAAATTTTCATGTAGAACGTTGTTAGAACTGACCTAAACAAACGTGAAGAGAAAGGGAATGATGTGATTATCTACTTCCTTCAATAATCCTGACTCCAGTAATGAAATTCTGGAACAGTTCAACTCTTCAAGACCAAAATTTGACAAAATTTCTTGCATAACAGGGACAGAGAGATAGAACAGCAGTCAGGTGCGTTATTTATGTTGTACTCTTTAAAACATCTTTTTTTTCTGTAGCCCAACTTAGAACATCTTTGTTCTAAGAGCTCTGAATGGAAATGGAACTGTCTGGATGCAATTCTGTGCAATGGACTTTGGAATGACCCTGCCTGAGCAGGGAGGTTGGATCAGAACAGCTCCCTGAGATACCTTCCAACCTTATTCATTCTGTGATTCTGTGAAATATTTGAAACTGCAAATATTTTTCATTTTCCACTTAATGGTTATATTTGTTTATTTATTTGTGTGTGACAGGACCACCCTGTGCCTATCTAGAAAAATCCAAAAGCTATTTTTCCTTTGTACCTTAATAATGAATACCTTAATAATTAAAGAAGATGGGGGGAAAAATTTCCTAAAAACTGTTATTCAAACCTTTCTATTTAGGAGAGCTGAAAATGCCAGTATAATTTCAATTTAGGGTAGATTAATTTGACATCTTTTAAATAAGCAGTTAATCTGTTGCCTATTTGCTAGTGTACTGAAGCTAAGTGTTCATTTCACTGCGTAAGAGAAGTCACACATTTGTTTAAAACATGTTTGCTAATTAATTATTTATGTTGAATGAACAATGCATATTATTGCTTGAAATATTCTTTTCATATTTTTAGAAACAATAAGGAATAAAGGAAACCAGGAAGGAAAGACAGGAAAGCCTCAGTCCTCAAACTGTCGATAATATAATGACCAAATATTGGAAAAAGAATGGAAATAATATATATATTTGTGCGTATATATTTGTGTGTAAATCTACATCTATATCTATATCTACATATATAGTGATGCAGTGATAAAGTTTGAGTTTTCATTGGTAGAGTTTGACTTATCAATCACACTGTCACGTGTTTCACAATATTGAGATGTATGTTACATTTTACTTCAATATTTTTAATGAAAAGTGGTTTTTATGTGAAGTGCACTAAATATTGCAGAATCCCATTCAATACAAGACAACACAAAGCATAATAAAACTAGCAGTTTTGGTGCAAGTCACTTGATTTGTATCAGAGGTAATTCAGACAAATGTGCTCTTGTCTTATCCTGTTTGTCTAGAATTTTTTCACAAAATATATACTAACAAATATAAACTATTAAAGTTCTAAGGAAGCACCACATATGCAAAAACATTTTGGAACTTTCATGAACGATTAAATCCTCAGCTGGTACACACTTAAGTGTTTCTTTGCAATGATTTTTAATTTGTAAAAAAATACATGGTTTGCACATAGACAGGTTGGCTGATATATCTTCATTGTGTTAGTGTGTTTATGCTAGTCCTATGTTCTTGCAATTAATTCCTTCTTCTAAAAAAAATTTCTGATTCATTCTGCTTTAAAGAGTGAATAAAATGGTTTGTGTCACTAGATGAGGAAAGTAAATAGTGAAGAAATTTTTTCCTCTAGGCTTTTCAGCAAAGTGTAAGAAGTCAGTACTGGTTAATTGTTCACACTAAGAGATTTGTCACTAATAGCTTCTCTGAATTTATGGTAGATGTACTTAGTACTTATAAGATAGGTTACGTGACATTTGTGATATTTAATATTGAACATGAAGCAAAGCAACAAATGTAGGCCATAAGAGTTATAAGAAAATAATTTCTGGTAATCAATTTCTTTGAGGTATGAGATTAAGATTACAATTTTCATGACATTTTGTAGTCTCTTTCAGTCATTTTTGGACAATGGAGAGTTAAAAATAGGCACATGTTTTTGCATTAAAAAAAAAAAAATCTGTGTACATCTCAGGGTGACAGATATGCTTATATTCTGCAGAAATGTGCTTCTGAGTGACAGGAGCCTTGAAACGTTGTTTATGTGTTTAGCTCTGAATATCAAGGACATGATTTAGTAGGAAGCCATCATGTTAACACCATTAATAGCATTTCACCGACATTTATAATCCAATGCTGAATAAGACCATTTGCCTCTAAAACAGACTGTAAAGAGTTTCCACATCTGAGTCACCAGTTTTTCATACAATATCAAAAGTTAGAAGTTTCTTATTAAAATAGTCATCCCCTAGTAAAGAAATACTTTAATTGATGAGTTCTGTATTGTAAACATGAAAGCATATACTTTGTTGTTGTTGTTGTCATTGCCAGAAATTCTGCTTGCTTTTTCTATTATTAAAATGAATGTCAACACAGAGGAAAGTATGTTCCTGCTGTCACAGGGTGTATGCTTAGACTACATCTGAACATTGTTTTTCAGGGAGAAGTGTTCGATGATTTGATCACCTGTCAGACACGTCTCTGTGAAATGTCTTGCAGAGCCTTCAGTTCTCTTTCTCTTACCATCTGTGTAGCAAAGAACAAAGCCCTTTTTCCTATAAGCTGTGCTGGCATAGAAAAAAATCACAGGCATCCATTTGGGGCTTTTGTTGTCCAGGTGGAATTCTTGTTTCCTCCACAGAAACATAGAAAATCAGTATCAAAATGTTTTTTTTTCATGTGTGTTTTCAAGCCAATATCTAATAATGCATTTCTATAATCTGTCACACATCTCTCTGTCTTTTTTTTCTTCAGACTTTCCATAATTCCCTCACAGATGTATCACTACAATAACATATAATGCATGTTTCTACAATGTAATATTATACATTAAATCACTAAAGATGAAATATTCCAATAGTTCTTAAAAAATGATTGCTAGTTGAATTCTTTCAGCAGAATAAGCTTTTTCCTTTTACAATTAACAATTCATTCTTGCTGGATCAAGACAGAATATCCTACTGTTACTTGCCCTGATGCTCCATGCACCTGTGTCATATTGCAGCTTGTTCAACTTCCTGGCCAGAAGAACCTACATTAACGATATCCTCTTATAGCTTACAAAGATGTCTCATATTCTCTATATGAAGAGAAAAAAAAAAAAAGTTTTTGCCAAAACAGGAAAAATTCCCTGGGATTGTAAAATTCTATACTTGCTCTTATAGTACTAAAGGCTGTCTTGTTACTTTGTTGTATATTAATCATAGAAGAATTTTAAATTTGCTACAAATCAGGTGCAAAAGAAATATAGATGCTGACCAGAATGTTATCTAAGTCAGTGGGTAAAGAATAATCATATTCTGAAGATATCAGTGACTATTACATAGGCAAGAACACTTGCCCATCAAGGGCTTTTACAACAGACAATGTCTCTTTTTTAGAATTTTCACTAGTCTGTACAAGGTTGATGCCACCAAATAGTGAGGGTAAACAAAACTGGAACAAAATATGGAGACATGTTTTGTTTTATTTTTGGCAGGGGTGGGGGGGTGGAGGGAAGGAAACACAACTGACTGAGAGACTCCAGAGGCTCCAGGGTTATCATAGAGCACTAGTCATGTTATGTTCATTAGCCTTTGTTGCATTAGCCATAGACACATCGATGTTTAGAGATCTTTCTGTGGAATTCTCTCAATTTTTAACAAGGAATGTTACACCAAATACCATAAACTTACATTTTCTGAATAGAGAATCCATCAGGGTTTTCAAACATAAAATCAACATCCCAACAGACTTCTCTTTATTTAAATAGACTTATTAAAAATTTAAAACAGATGAAAATAATTTCAATGAAATAAATAAATAATTAAGGCAAATCTGTATGCTTGTCAGAAACCCCATATTAGGAATTAAGAGAAGGTAGACAGGTTTCTGACATATCTGTCCTTTTTTTATAGTTAAAGGTAAAGTTTTTTTCTTATGTTTGATATTCTTTTCAAGTTTACCTGATCAAACCACAAAATAAAAAATGTTGCCAGATAACTTACACTGGTAATAATCATAACCTTTAATCACAGTTAAAAAGAATAATACAATGCTGGTTTGTTTTTTTTTTTTAAATAGTGGGCTTGCTAGAAGAGGCAAGTTATCATGCTTCAAGCAATTTTAAACATTGATTTGACTGTGAAATACAATAACAGATTGCACTTTGAAAACTGGTCACTGGCAGTGCATTGTCAGCAGGCCTAGACAGTAATCCCTGAGTGTTGTAAGACTGCTGCCATTAATAACTGAGCTTGTTAGTTGAAAGCTGGCAAAGACTGGAGTGTTTAAGAGGATTACTGCTATAAATCATATTAATTTTTTTTTAAACATTCAAGGTCTTATTCATTAAGGGCTTTTGCAACAGATACAGCTACACAAGGATATGATTCTGTTTTGATAAATGACTAGGACTTTGATTTAGCAAATGCTTGCGGTGGGCTCTTTGAAGAGTACTTAAAGGAATCAGTTATTCAATTTCTATATATGAGGTCCATTTTCTTTGTAGGAAGTCAACGCACTAGTCATCCATCCTCAAGCAATGAGGAAAAGATGGATTGAGATTCCATAAGTGAGAGATCTTGGCAAGAGGCATGTTTCAAGTATTGTACTCATATACATAATTCTGTTTTAGACAGTGTACTTTCATCCATAGAAGCAGCATTCTTTTAGATCTGGCCTTAACAGAATAAGACCATGAGGAGTCAGAAAGATGATCAAAGGGCTGAGGAATCTGCCTTATGATGAAATGTTGAAGAATGATAGGATCCTGAAATGGTTTAGGTTGGAAGGGACCTTAAAGATTATCTAGTTCCACTCCCCTGCCATGGGCAGGGGCAGTTTTCACTAGACAAGGTTGACTTGTCCATACCTTCTCTGGGCAACCTGTTCAAGTGCCTTCACCACCATCATAGTGAAGATTTTCTTCCTAAGATCTTATCTGAACCTGCCATTTTTTAGTTTAAAGCTATTAACTTTCTTTTCTCTCCAGATAAGGCATTGTAGTGCAGTACAAAAAAGGTTAGCTACAAAGTTGGAGGCTCTGTCTTCACAAGGAATCATATGGAAAAGACAAGGAAGTACAAGTAAAAGTTGCATTGAGAGAGGTTTCATTTCAATTCAAGAAGGAATTTTTTACAATGAAAACCATCAGTCAGGAACAGCCTTCTCAGGGACATGGTAGATACACCATCCCTGGGGGCTTTTCAAAATACAATTAAACGGTTTGCTTACTACTCTCTTCTAGAGTTTCTTTCTCTATAAAAGATTGGATCCGATGATCAGGAGTAGGTTTTGGCCTTCGAATTTCTTAACCCTTGTGTCATGATCATTTTTGGCATGCGTTTTTCAAGGTGAGAAGAAAATGGTTTTTTGGTCTTCCTGTATTCAATGTATTTCCATAGACTGAAGAGAATGTTGAGTACTAGAATCTGTGTTTTGAGTACTCCCAACCAGCACTTAACAATAGGCTGTTGAAGTCCTGTGATCTCTTAGAAAGAGCATAAGTGGGTTTTTCTGTAGGTACCTTACTCATCCAAGACAGGTGACCAATGGATAGTGACATCTAATTTCTTGGCTTGACCATTTCTATACTGCATATCAGCAAGACAAATGGAGGACATTGTAATCTGGAAATTAATTAAATATGAAATGAAGAAGAAACGAAATGCACTAGATAAAT
The DNA here is from genome assembly GCA_013397395.1 of Sinosuthora webbiana. Lineage (NCBI taxonomy): Eukaryota > Metazoa > Chordata > Aves > Passeriformes > Sylviidae > Sinosuthora > Sinosuthora webbiana. The sequence continues at coordinate 2,536,599 of VXBN01012756.1, forward strand.
GAGGCCTAACAGAAGAAGTTCTGAATTTTATTCTGCCTTAAGTGTGAATTTCAGTCTTTAATTTTCAGGGCTTCTGTGATCCAGAAGATACTTTATCCTATATTTTATTTGTCTATACATTCCTTATGCCTTAGATTCCATATCTAAATCAATTGGAAAGAATGTTTTCTTTAAAAAAAACCCAAACCCTATGAAATCGCAGAAAAACTTTCAACATATACAAGCACATTCACATAAGCATGCTTAGCTGTTATTTAGTAATAATGTAAAACAACACCATATTTAGATTTTTAGTCAAATATTTCCCAGAAAGAAACTAATTGCAGCTCATGTGTACTGGAAGCCATGCCCAGAGAAAACTTTTCTTATTTTGTACCTTTTCCTGTTGGTAATAGGTGCTGCTTATCAGTAAGAATGTCAGAAGTGAAAGTACACCAGCATCTGCATCATGTACTCTTCATTTATCCTCAGAAGGATGTTGATCCTTCTCGCCAGGGCATCAAACTTGTCTATCACTATGTATTTTTCTTTCCCAATCTTCTGTTTTCTGCTCCAGGAATACAATATCAGGAAATGAAACACTGATGTTGCATTATGAATCAGCTGAAGTAACTGTAAAGTTGCAAGACTGGCAGCATTTTAAAGTCTTGTCTTCCAGCTTTATGGGTGTTTTCTGACAAAGTAATCATAAGAATTTATAACTGACCTGTGTGTGACCATCTAAATGCTACAAGGAAGAGATATTCTATAAATGTTCCTCATAATTTAACATCTTGAACCTGTAAAAAAGAAAAGAAAAAAGTAGAAATGCCTAATTATATATTATATGTCAACTCAACAAATCAACAGAAGAACTTGAATATTTATTATATATGGATTAGATCTACTTTTGATGGTAGTTACAATGAGACATTTGTGCCTATATTATGCAGAAAAATTGGGACTAAACATGGAAGAACATCTGAAGATACACTGTAATGATCATTTTATACTTGATAAATGAAATGGGAAAGAGAAAGCTTCCAATTTGTTCCTTAGCACAATAGCTTCACAACTACAAACAATTTAAGCAAGTGAGATTTTCTTTATCTTTAAATAAAATATATTCTTTTATATGGATTTATATACATTTTTAAATTGTAGATGTGTTTGATATAACGAATATTGAATTTAAATTTCTTTCATATTTTACTGAATATTTCAGTCTATATATTAGTCAGTAATAATAGAGATAAAATAATCTTTTGTTACCTGGATCTGGAAAAATGCAAAAATGTAACTTCAAAAATAGATCTAATAAAAACCATAAAGATGGATTTTCTTAAAATTCTTCAGAAATATTAATTGGCTTTCCTCAATATGACTTCACAGGATTTCATTCATGAATTCCAGGTAATGAGATCTCAGCTTCTGGAGTTATCCTAAAGATTTGGGGCAGATTGGTGAGTCTTTAATACATAAAGTCATTCTAATTCTTTATTAATTCAATTCTCGAGTAAATAAAATGTACAGAACAAAATGTCTGAGACCAAAGAATCATTTTCAGAATTGACAATGACTTAAAGAATGCTGTGACTGGAGTATTTTTATGAGCTTTGAAGTCTCATTGACCTCATTAACTCACTGAGGAAGAATAAGAAAATATATACTCAATTTGAAAAAAAAAAAAATTAAAAAAAATTAAAATTATAAAATTATATGCAGTGGTAGTGCTAATTTTGGTTTATGATTACATTCTCCCACTACACTTCAATATCTGATATTTTTATAATTTGCAGAATTTTCAGGTCAATCCTCATGACAAATATAATGAGTAAATATCCGTCAAAAAGGTTTCTGCTACTTTTAAGACACTGAAATGCTCACTGAACTTCTAATTTTTTTTTCCAAAGATTTTTCAAATCAATCTTCATTCATAGCTGTGTGATAGAAAGGTTCATAAAACCTGGGGTTTTTTTCACCTGCAAAAATCAAATCTATCACAGTATATTGATAAATTTATTTGGATACATATTGTAAATTCAACTGGATATTTTCTCCAAAATCTAATTTCAAAACTCATTGATACTTCAATTTAAAATAATTTTATATTCAACTGGAGCCAAATAGAAGTGTGAAAAATGTGAATTCAGAAAGCTGTGCATTAATAATGGGATCTTTCATTCCTTGGTCTGAGATCAAAACTGATTAAAGCAATGGTTGAATAAGACATACAGCTGCAATCAATTTTCATCTAAAATGTTAAATTTTACTTTTTGTTATGACAGAAATAATATTTTGATGTGATTTTCTCCTCTTCCTACAGTGATACAGGAGTATGTTTTCTTTTACTAGAGTGGAACCATATTAATTGAAAATCCATCCCCAAAAAAATCACAAAGAAGTATCCTGAGAAAATTTAAATTACAGAGAACCAGATTAATATGAGGGTGTAAATTCTTGCTTTCATGAACTGATTACAGAGTATTTAGAAAGAACCAAGGGGAGAATCTAGAGGACATTGTTTGCTATTTGAGCTATGCCAGTTTTCTGTTTTTTTGTTTAGCCATTTGTTGAAATACTCATCTTCAGGTGTGTATGCAAGACTCTATGCAACGCTAACACATAGTTTAGGGGTTACTGGGTGACATTGTTCACTTGCATTTTTATAAATGAACAAATTTTCATTTTTCTGCATTGTGGGAGTAAACAAAACAGAACAAAAATGAAGTATTCTTAAATTAATTTTCAGGGTTGCTTTTCATGAGCCAGTGTCTTTACACAAAATTGTTGAACCATAGGAAAAATGATAAAAAGCTATTTGCTTAAACAATACCCTATTATATCTACAGACTGACTAGAAGACTGCTAATTCTTCTTGTTTCAGGTGGAACATGGGCATCTTTTACTACATGAACTACCTCTCAAGAAACAGAAAATTGAGTTGTAAGAGAGACTTCTGATGGTAAGCTTCACATGATTACTATGGTTAGGGAAACACATTTATTCTGCATATGTGTGCCTGGTACATGAGCCTTGACTTTTTATGCAAGTATTAAAATTCATTGATACGTATGCAAGCATATCATACTAGACCCTTTAGCTTTATTACATATTTTCAAAAGGCACAGACCTTCTGAACAAAAACAGAACAGTAGATTTTGTCATATAAGTACGAGGAATACTGACTGCATTTTACACATGCGTGAGATCAGGAACTTACTAGGCGATGATTACCAGTGACTGGTGAACTTACTAACTTGTTGGTATGTTACACCTTTAAATATTATTAAGTCTGTATAAATGAAACTTAATGAAATATTAAGTGTGATCAGGATATTTCAGGATATATATATGTTTTATTTACGTTTAGAAAATCATAATAATTATTGATATAGGATTAATATACCACTGATGTAGCATAGAATTAAAAAGTGATTACAGTGCAATGAGGTTGTGTGTTTCATTTTTACTCCAACATAAAGATAAAGACTGTTTATAACTGGCAGAAAAAGATCCAAAAGCCTTCTCAGATCTTTAATTCTCATAAATAGAGGGGACCTTGAATTAACATGTTCTTTGACAGGAAGCACCTTTATCAGCAATTTCCCCTAACCATGGATCTGAAACAGAAGTCATTAAAGGTTTTTTGTCCTTTCTTTTCCTATTTTTCCATTGATTTAAATTGGCTGGCTGCCAAGGTGTAGATTCGGCGTGCTAAAATCCGGCAGGACAGGAAGATGAATTAAACAATACACAATTCAAACAGACCCACTGTGCTGAATCAGTTCTGACTCAGAAGGGATAGTACTGAGTCACCAGAATCTGTGTGTTATATTGTAGGAAGTCTCTAATTTTAAATATTGGCAAAATTCAACCTTGCACAGAGTTTAAAACATGTCAAGAACAAAGGGCTACATAACGCAGCTGCAAGTCAAAAAAAGGTTAATATATACTAATATACACTGAGAAAAGCTAACAGTCTGGAAAAGAGGGAAATATTTAGAACTTCAGCGTGGTTTGAAAGAGCTTATATCTGAAAACTAAATCTTCAAGGAGGTGATTTGTACTACACATAAGAGAAATTATTTGGTAATTATTTTCCAATTTCAGAATAAAATAGTGAACTTCAGTGTTTCTTCTTCAGTTTTGTGCTCAGTGTGTTTTTAGGACTGCTGCTATTTCACTGATGGGCCTAATTCACAAAGTTCTGCATACATACATGTTCTCTCTCTTATGCATGCACACAAATGTAAAAAGGTCATCCATAATGTCCACAGAATAATATCATTAATCAGGTTGGGAAAAGACCTCTGACATCACCAAGTCCAATCTGTGACCACACACCACCATGGTTAAATAGACCATGGCACATCTGGGTGCCACATCTGGTCTTTCCTTTAACACCTCCAGGGATGCTGACTCCACCACCCCCCTGGGCAGCCCATTCCAATGCCCATTACCCTTGCTGTGAAGAAATTTTTCCTAATGTCCAACCTACATGTTCCCTGGCACAGTTTAAGACTGTGTCCTCTTGTCCTGTCACTGGTGATCTGGGAGCAGAGACCAGTCCCCACCTGGGTGCAACCTCCTTTCAGGGAGTTGTCGAGTGTCATAAGATCACCCCTCACCCTCATCTTCTCCAGGCTGAGCAACACCATCTCCCTCAGCTGCTCCTCATGGAACGTGCTCTCCAGACCCTGCGTCAGCTTTGTTGCTTCTCTGAACACTCCAGCCCCTCAGTGTCCTTCTTGTAGTGAGGGGCCCAGAACTGGACACAGGATTTGAAGTGTGGCCTCACCAGGGCTGAGTACAGAGGGACAATCCCTGCCCTGGCCCTGCTGGCCACACTATTGTTGATGCAGGCCTGGATGCCATTGTGATTGCAATTGTGCTGATACAGGCCTGGCCCTCTTGGACACCTGAGCAAACTGATGGCTTGTGTTTAGCTGGCTGTCAACCAGCATACCCAGGTCCTTTTCTGCTGCCCATCTTTTCAGCCATTCTGTCCCCAGCCTGTAGCACTGCATGGGGTTGTTTTGGCCAGGCCCCATTACTGTCCAGGTATCTGATGGGTTAGCATTAGTGAAAAAGGAAAAAACTCATGCAATTGTCTAATATATTTACCCTCCAAAAAGTTCTAGTTTACTATAACGTAATAGGTCACAAAAACACTCCCACAGATATATTAAAAAAAAAAAAAAAAAATTGTTCACATTCTTGAGAGACATTAAAGAAATGTATACAATGAAAAATCTATTGCATAAAGTAGAATCAGATCAGGAAAATGGGAAAACATAAAAAGGAAAACTGATTCCTCAATAAAATTGAAGGAATAACAGATAGTACAAAAACAAACATTAGGAAAAAAAAGGAAGAAATAGGAAATCCGGAATATTTTAACTCTAGAACAGGAAAAAAGCAACAGAAGCATCTGGTATGATCAAAATAAAATCAGCAAGAAGTGACATATGTTTTATGATCCTGGATTGCACAAGATGAGTTCATATGAAATGTTTTCCTTTATGATTGACCAGATACTTTGCCCTATAGTGCTTTTGCATTCCTTGCCACTGAAACTTTTCCCTTCCCATTTGTGGGCTTGGAGTGTTGAGTATTTCACATAATTAGTAAGTGTTGTCAAGCCAGAGAAAAGCAGTGCAGTAGCTGGCTGACTGCCCAGAAGTAGAAAGAGAATAGTAAAATCTTGCAAACAGGACATGAAGAGAAGTTAAACAAGAGACAAATCCTCTATTTTTGGCACATACTCAACTTGGCAAACTGGGAAATTACAGATGGAAAGTGAGAAAAAAAAAAGTTATGAAAAACTAAAAGTAAGACATGCAGTTGGATAATTCTGAAAAATTCATCATTCCATCAATCTTTGGATAGCAGATACAACATATGACATGGAACATACTAATGAAAACTAATGAAAATGAATCCCTTCAAACTGGAAATTCCTGAGATAAGTAAGCCCATTACATTCATACTAATTCAACCTATTCAAGAGAAACAGGAGTCAATTTGATTCTAGGTTGATGGAGCAGCAAAAGAAGAAACAGGAGTATGCCAGTTCAAAGATATAGTTGTAGAAATCTTTTTTAATAAACTATGTAAAGAAAAGAAAAATTCAAAATTTGATTTTTTTTTTGTTTGTTTTGTTTTTGTTTTTTGTTTTTAAAATATCTTTTTTGACCTGGACATCAATATAGAGATTGACATTCAAAACAGTATTAAAAAATTTCGGGGAAATAAAGTCTCATTTTGTCTATTTTTGTTGTCTCTTTGAATTTCTCCCTCTTCTGTAAGGTTGTTCTCGGGTTTCTTCTTTTTCTCTTTGGTTTCTCATGTTGTTTATTATTTTCTTATCTTACAATTTTCTCTGTGCCCGGCCAAGATGTTCACAGCAGCTCGGACACAGGGCAACTCCCCTTATCTTACAATGTTCTCTTTGTCCGGCCGAGATGTTCACAGCAGCTCGGACACGAGGCGACTCCCCCCGTGATGGAGGGAGGGAGTTATTTTGTACAGATAACTACGTGTACATTATTTACAATTACATGCCAATGCCTATTACCTATACTAAAGTGGTCAACTCTACTCTGACCCAATCTCCTTAAACTACTTTGTGCCACAGTCACCAGAAGATGGAGGCCAGGGGAGAAGAAGGAAGAACTCAGGGCAACACCCTAAATCCTCCATCTTGTTCCCCATGCACCTACATACTAAGAATCCTAAAACTACCAAATTTTCCACCCTGTGACACACTACACTACTATCTGTCACATCTTTTTGACTTGTAATTCTTCTCTCACTGTTAGAAGCTTTTTCCCATGGACTGAAGTCAAAGGCTGTGCTGTGTCTCTCTGGGCTCTGTGCCAGAGTTTACAACCCCCCTGTACAAATTTCAGACCCCCCTGTACAGATCTCAAACCCTCTTGCTTGGCTCCCAGACCTCTCTGCCGAGGTCTGTGGCCTCCCAGGGTGCCCAAAGGAATGCCCTGGACTCCAACAGGTTGTAAACTTTTTCTTTCACTTACTTCTGATAAGAAACTACATTATAGGTCTAGAACTTTCTTCTGATTTATCCCCAGATTCAACCAAGCCCCACCAGCAGGTTGGGGAAGACAATCAGGATAAAACGGAGAATTATTGGGTAGAGATAAAGAAAAAATAGGTAACGCCAAAGTTTTGCACACTAGCAGTGCAAGGATTTAATTCCCCACTTCCCATGGGGAGCCAGGTGCTCAGCAGTCTCCAGGAAAGCAGTCCTGGATGACATGTAATGGTGACTTGAGAAGACAAACACCATCACTTCAAACATCCCCCCTTCCTCCTTTTTCCTCAGCTCTGTATGCTGAGCATGATGTCATATGATATGGAATATCCCTTTTGTCAGTTGAGGGCAACTGTCCCAGCTGTGTCCCCTCCCAAATTCCTGTGCACCCCCAGCCTCCTTAATGGGGAGAGGTGAGAGGCAGATTCTGTGTAAGCACTGCCCAGCAGTACCTAAACCATGGCCCATACTATCCACTGTGAAGAAAACGATCTCTGCCACAGTAAAAACCAGCAGGAGCTTATTTTGCAGATCACAGAATTATAGAATAGTTAGGGTTGGAAAGGACCTCTGGAGACCATACTTAAAACTTGGAGAGTCTTGCCATTGCTGTATTTTTTCTGACTATCTAGATATCTAGGGATGTACATAAAGTGTAACAGCTCTGGAAGGTATTTTCTTAATGCAAAGAAAGTGTAGGAGGAAAGCACATTTTAGTAGCCTAATATAAACATCCCAAACATAGGAGTATATCAGAGGATAGAGCCAATGTATTGATAATAAAAGAGTTTTTAGTTCATAACCTGTGATGCCACTGTGAATGTCATCAAAAAAGCTGTACTAACTGAAAGAAATAGATCAAGGAATTTGAAATTTTCTGTACAGTACATGTACCATATTGGAATTTTTTCTCTTATTTTCTCCCCAAGTTGTTAACTTTCCAATAAAGATATCATACAAAAGTCACATGTATCTGACCCAACAACAATGTACTTTTATGTTGGGTTATTCAGGCTAGGTCTGCATGCAGGTGACTTACATAAATGCACCTGATGTTTACTAGATAAACTTACCCATGTGATATATTTTAAAAGATTACAAATTTTTAAAAAATAAACAAACAAACAAACAAAAAAACACACACACAAAAAACCCCACCATCATGTCTGTGAATGACTGATCACCAGTGAATGCATATTGTCCAGAAGTTAGACTTCTGTGACCTTTTCTGTGCTTGCTTGTAATACAAGTGATGTCTGTGTCAATACTCTGTTTTAATAACCTCAAAAAATTTTGGTAGCTACTTTTATATGTATACAGATTACATCAGGCAATAACGCAAATACTGATATGAATAAACTCATTTGATTCAGAAGTTGTCCAAAACACCTGACAATTTATTGAAAAACTCCATCTGTGTCTGAAATTTGTGATTGAATTAAATCGTTCATGTTATAACTGTACAGCCTCCCATGCTGTGAGATGTATATTATCTGATTGGACAAATAACTAGCCAATATGGCATGAGAAGAGCCACTCATATTGTTCCCTAAATTGCTTAATAGCTACTGTAAGTTGTGAAAATACTTCCTCTTTTTTATCTGCTTTTATCTGTTTGTTTGTTTGTTTTTAATTAAAAAGAATTCCAAGATCACCAGCAACTTCAGAGAAAGGCATTTCTGAAACACTTGCAGAATCTTGGCATATGTTTTGATTCTACTCTGTCTGGTTACATTAGACTGTGTAATAGGGTGAAGGTTTTACCTACTATCACACTCAGGAGATTAAGCACAATATGGTCCTTCCATATGGTATTTTTGCCTAAAAACCAATGAGATTAGAATGCCTATGCTGAACATCACTCCATATGTTCATCAGAATAGACCATAGGTCTTGATAGAACTAGGGATTTTTTAAGGATTTAAATTAATACCTTTAACAGTGCCTCGGAAACATCCCAAGCACTGCCAATAATTATTGTGTTTTTTCCTCTCCTTCTTCACAGTTATGTTATATGTGTTATGTTAATAGCCATTTTGTTTGTTTCCAGTAATAATTTTCCTTTGTTAAGTTAATATAAATATTCCATTTCTATACTGAAAAATGTATACTCTATTTAGGAAAAATATCTGCTTTGCACTTAAACACGCTGTATACTTAATGCAGAAAAAAAAGATTAAGTCAAGAGTACACACTGGGTATTTTGCTAGGTATTTCAGTGATTAGTAAATTGAGTCTTTGAAGACACATCTAATTTCTGCCTAATATTTTTTACATTTAACCTTGATATTGAAGTCACAAGACAACATTGACTTTATCCCTATAATTTAGGGAATTAGAGAACAAAGAAATCACAGGTTTTGGAAAGCATGTGCACAACCCCAGTAGTAATATTCACAGTTCTCCCACACAGGAAAATACCTTCTCATCCTCACAGCCTTGAGTAAATAACGAATCCTCAAACGTGAAAATTATTTTCTTAGTATTCTTGATCATCCACCTATTTAAGAAAAAAAAGCCTCCTACAAACTCCTCTCTTTTCTTCTGTGTTAGATGAAACACAGGTGTTTTTCCTTTACAACTGGAGTTGAGGTGAAGTCAGTAGGCTGAAAATCAGGAGAGAAAAATAACAGTCAAAGAAGATACTTATATACTTTGCTTCAGAAAGAAAATCTTTACAGACTGTTATCTTTGAATAGCTTATATAAGGTTTCAACTTAGAGCAAGTTGTATCATTGTATTTTCAAAGTGTTTGGGGTTTTGGTTTTTGTAGGGTTTTTTTGGTGAGGGAAGTCTGTTTTCTTGTAGGTCATTATTATTTATTGTTCTTTTCTCTTAGTTGGTCTTTTCTCTGGCTAGATATTGGATAGAGTAGTGGCTTCTCTTCCACTATGTCTTATTCACCAAGTTTGTTTAGAATAGAGTTGGTTAATATTCTATCATCTCTTTTAACATGGAGCATAAATACAAAAGGACACAAGAAGCTACTGCTATTATTAATGGTGACTGTCACTCAAAAAGCCTTTGGATGTTTTCAATAATATATTTAATGATTTCTTGAAATAAAAGAAAAATCTAATATTTAATTTGGCTTCTGGTTTTCTGAATTACTATATTGCTGCAGGAAATATCTCCATTCTATTGGCTTAAGGTATTTTTAGTTTACACTAAAAAATCTTACCTAAAATGGGATTATTTTACACATCATTGCAATCTTTATAACAACCTGAACTGACTTCTTTTCAATGCTGCTTGCAGCTATCATTTAGGGGTAATAATAGAGTGGGTTTAAAAGAGAATATCCCATCATACAGTATCTATCTAGTAATTTTCCTCCTCTCTCTTGTATCTTAAGAAGGATTTGCTTTTTTCAATTGACTGTTTCAACTATGAGAATTCAAACTTAAATTTCTTTTATTCACTCTAGCTGATGACAGCAAATTGGAGTTATTCATGATTCTGTCCAGCAACATGGTCATTTTATGATATTTTTCTAGCTCTTATGTATTTTTAATAGTGATATCAGTACAAAGAGATTGAAAGTAACAGAAAATAACAGGGCAGTGGAAGCCAAATGCAAAATCAATATAACAGATTCTCAGAGTATTTAAATATAAGACAGTTAGTTCTCTGTGTAAATAAAACAAACAAACAAGCAAACTATTATGACGTCGTTTTTGCGCACATTTTTAGTTAGTCTATTTTTTAAAAAAGATAAAGTATGTTTGCTGCTGCTGTAGAATGATCAAATTATGCCAATTCTTCTTTTAGACCATTTCTATTACTGTAGTGGAATAATCCAGACTAATTAGTGTTATTTATTGCAAGTTATGCCTAAATTCACACTGATCAAAGTGTAACCATACCTATTGGAGCAAGAAAAAAGTGTCTCAAAGGTACCATATTTAAAAATCTCATTCATACTTTGTTAATCACCTCAGTAAATCAGAAATTCCTCCACTTACAAAATACATTTCAAACCTGCAGGTAGAAATAAATCAGTAAAAATAGTAGTAACGATCTAAAGAAAAGTTTTATAGTTTGGGCTCAAACTGTAACACTATTTTGTGGTGCAATTATCGTATTTTTGCCACATGATAGGGAGATAGGCACTGGAATTATACCAGTTAAACTTAACAACATGATTTTTCTTAATGTGCAGAATCATTTTGCCTCCTACTTTGGTTTACAAACCATAACTGTGGAAATTATATTTCAGACTTTTAGGACATTTTTTTAAAAAGGACTTAGCCCTTTTTTAGGACTGAGATTCACAGATTCAGAATCTCAGTTAAGATCTAAAGATTAGTATTTTGCTTTAATTTGGCAAAGTGTTTAATCATTATTTTAGCTTCAGTGACTTCTTTGAGATCTCACTGTCTCTTTCTGTGTATGATTTTAAGCATGTTATCTTAAAAAATATAAATAAAAATAGAAAATTGGAAAGCCTTGTAAAATAAGTTTTCAGGACATGCTTTTGATTCTAACAGGAAGAATTTTGGGGTTTAACTGCATCTGAACTGTTAAAACTATTTCACCCCTTATGTAAATTATATACCAAAATAAAATATGAGGGTTGTGGTGCAGAGAACTTCCAGCAATTGAAAAGATAAATTTGGATGTTATGTACACAGAAGGACCTTTAGTGTTACTTTATGCAAAGAGCCTGTCAGCAGTTCAAGAGCTCAAATGCTCCCATAAACCCTGTAAAACCTCAGTCTGTTAAGGAAATGGGGTCAGCAAAACTATTATAAAGAAAATTATCTTAGAAAAGCCTTTCTAGCTAGAAGTCAATTAGTCAAGCTTGCACATGTAGACTTTCAAAATATGAAAAAATCTTTTAGCTCATCTGAGGTGTTTAAGACTAGTGACATGTTTAGAACATGCAATATTTGGATTGACACAAGTGGCATGTCCAGCGTACATTTTCCTGACTAAACAGCTTAAACAAATAAACAGCTTTTAAGACTGTAAAAGAATGTACACTTTAAGACTAAGTGTACATTCATAAATTGCCCTCAGAATCTGTTCCAGCTGTAGGTATTGGCAACTCTATGCTTGCAGGTATATCCTCTTTCTTATCCTTGTAAACATACACACCTACATACCATACGTATCAACAGAGGAGAAGTCTGGATTGGCACATGCCAGCACTCTGTTTCTTGTCAATATAGAAAGCACTTTTTAATGGAATCATACAAAAATACAGTTACAGGGGAAGTCTGAAGCCATCTAGTCCTGCTCCTGCTCAGAGCATGGCAAATTTTGAAATTAAATTAACCTGCTAAGTGGTTTGTCCAGCTGTATTGTGGCTGTCTCTAAGGTCAGGGATTGCACATATGTGCAACCTGCAACAGTATTTAATCACTGTCATTGAGAAACTTCTTTTTTTCCCCTCATGCTTGAACCTGTGATTGTAGATTTTTGTCCTTCCTCTGAGCCTCTCTGAAAGGACACTGAGTCTGTGTGGTCTAGCACTGCTTTAGGAAGTATAAAACTCAAATTAAGACTAATCTTTGCCTTCCCTTCTCAGCCTAGACAACCCATCTAACTTGGCCTCTCTTCATGTTGCATACTTCATGACTCCATCTTGTCCATGATTTACTTCAGTATTTTGATATATCTTTCCTCTTTTTCTCTGCTCATGAAATACTGCTTGGAAGGTTTCTGAATGCTTCCTTTTTATGCAATCAGATTCAAAACAACAGTGAAAAAGGACTTTCAGGTTATGAGTACAATCTAGAGAGAATCACTCCCTCGCCCACCCACATACCCCTCTCCCCACCACTGCATGCACGCCCACAGACATACACAAACATGAACAAATCCATTGGCATGATTCCAGTTCTTTTCATGGAGTATCACACACAGAAACTTGACAATTTGTGATCCAGACTGTTTTGGGGTGGGGGGAGGAGGGACTATTCATCTGTTTATGCATCCACTTTTCTCTGACAGAGAATAAAGACTAATTTATTCTCAAGTGAAACTCAGTATTTGGATCAATTTGCAGCAGAGTTACTCTCTTTTCTGTGCCAGATTTATTGAGATAATATATTTCAATATTTAAAGTAGGTAACACTTTGCATCATCTATTTAGTTTGACATATTTATTTGTTGATGTAACTTCTGTATAAAAATATGCAGTTACAAAAGGTTACATTGCTGCTGTTGTAAGATCTGTTAAAATTGTATGAAGCATATTTCACACTCAGTGCTCAATTAAAAAAAAAAGAATTTAGAAAAAAGGTTTAAATAGTAACTATTTATTCCATACTGGAGATGTAGCGATTTTTCTATTGAGGAATATTGTCTTGATGACCAAAGAGTTAACTTCCAATCCTGTATATATAGAATGTAAAATAAGATTGCAAGAACAAAACAAAAGTAAGATTTAAATGTCTTTCTGCCTACACCATTGGAGCTTTTCTTTGCAGTTTCAGGGCCCAAACCCCAATAGTTTAGATTTACTCCATCCCTCCAGGAATGTAGAGCAGAGTAGAAGCTAGGCCTTCTTTCCGGGCTGCTATGCATGGTATTATAGACAACATTTGCCAAAACCTAAAAAGGTCTTCTGTCATGAAAAGTTCTCATCAGAATGCCTTGGAAACCTTACATCTATGGGCACTTTCTGTTTTCATCACAGTTTCAAATTAATTAGTGAGACAACTTCAAAAGCTTTAATCTAGGCTATGGTATTAAGAAACATGCATTAGACATTTCCTGTTTGCATTGCTATGTTGCTTGTTTAAAGAATTCTTTTACTTTCATTGAAGGCTGTTGAGGACCTTAATGTACAATATTGACAGAGTAATAAAAATAGCAAATTATGTTTCTGACCGTATGCCAACTTCATTAAATTTTCAGCCATATCAGAAACAATATGGAGGACAAGGAGAAACAACCTTATTCAAGTTTAAACAGGATTGCAACTGAAACGTAATGCAGAAAAATCAGCATATTCTTTTCACTAAATAGCTTGCCCCACACACTCCTTCCTGAGGCACATTAATATTCTGCACTTCCCTTTTCCTACATGCATGTTAAAATCATGACTGGAAACTTCCTATGAGTTTTTTTCCCTAAATGTTTCCATTTCTGAAATAAAGATTGCATTTTCTCTCTCAATTATAGTATTACACAATCATATGCCTTAGAGTATCAAACAATAATACCTTAGAGTTTTTAATATTGAACTTATTGTATGTGGCAAAAAAGCATCTGCAAGTATGAATTATTGTATTTAGAGAACATTTTGAAAATATGAGACCAACTAAAAAAAAAAATCCGTAAAACTTTCAAATGGCACAGCTTAATGTAGAATCATGTATCAGACCAGAATAACTTTTAGAGACAATGTTTGGATTTCATTAAAGGTTTCAACTGAGAGATCCCTACACTGATGATGGTAAACATTGAATGAAGAAAACAAAAGCATGTTCAATATCTATGAAATGCAGGAAAATTGCTAGTGTGGCATTAAATCTTCATCTATAACCTTCAAAATACTGAGTGGACAACTGCCTAAATTATCTAGGAGGTAATGCAGAGGAAGACATGAATCCTTCAGGCTTGATTGCCTGCATCATATGAAGCTTTTTTACTCGTTATGGATTTGACAGCCTCATATTTCTTCTACTACACTTAATCTCTCTTCCAAAAATTTAGTAATTTCATTCTTTCAGAACAATGTTTTCTACTCTTAAAACTAATCGCATATAATTTTGGAGACCATGTTGAAACTCTTTAAGGGACTTCAAAATTTTCAAAAAAAGCTTATGGCCAGCAGCCATTCTTGACAAAGAGACGAGAATAGTTAGTCCTTGGCTCTGGGATGTCTCAGCTTTCATTTGATGGCATTTATTTGATAAAGAAAAGAACCTGTGCAGGTATAGAGTAAAAAACATTCCACTAGAAGTTGCTTTCCAAACCCAGCTTTACTGCACACTTATTGTGTTAAAGTGTGGGGGAGGGGACCATTAAAGGTTTTTACTGGGATTTTTTAATTCTTTATGGAATTTAGGATATACCTAATGTCTCAATTCTGGTAGAAATTAAGCATAAGGAAAGCATTCAACTGATTGAAGATTTCCAGAAATATTTATGGATATGTCTTTCTCACACCAGAGTTTTCTTTTTGAGTGTCACAGGTTCAAATTTTAATGACACAGACTGGGAAAGTGTGCTTAGGTCTTAATGTTTGGTGGTTGTTTTGTTTTGTTTTGTTTTGTTTTGTTTTGTTTTGTTTTGTTTTTAATGTAAGAGATTGCATTTTCTTAAATCTTATCCTAATACAGAATTGAAAAATAATTAATGATGGTACTCATTCAAGAGCTTGTATTAACTTCTACATTCTAGAATGAAGTATATTTTCCTGCTGTATTTTGTAAAAACCTTGCCTACTGAGAATTAGCAAGAGTTTTAAGCAGTCTTGTGCATTTAAACCTTCCCATCAACCTTGTTCTTTATAGACAGTCCCTTCTCGTTTAAGTTATTATATTTTGTTTAATGCTAATTTCTGTAATTACATTGCAGTAGAGGATTCAAAAATGCTTTTGTGGTTAAATTATATAAAATTATATTTTAAGACATGAAAAATATTTTTTTTCTATCAAAATGTTTCATCTTTTTTTCCTAACTGGAAAGAAAAGTGAGTGAAAAGAACTAGTAAATTGGCTCATTAAAAGATAGTTTTTCTCCCACATCTAAGGGAGGAGACACAAAAGGCATGCAGACACTACGTGGAGAATTGACTAGAAAGATTTAAGAAAGCTGTCTGCATGGAGCGAAAAGATCCAGAGGTGAATGAGTGCAGAGTTGTGAGCAAGATCAGGACTGTGCAGAGCTTCAAAGCTGAGAAAGAGATTAAATTTTGTGCACAAAGCGAGCAGATGCCAAGTTACTACAGTGTTAGTCACAAGGATTAAAACTGTGGAGAACAAGACAAGCTACTACATCTGAAATGAGAAAACTAAACAGCAGACAGAAGAGTTCCTCGTGATTGAGATAAGAATGATTCTGTCTTTAAGGGTGGGAAAGACAACTACATAAAAATGTAAGCCCAAAAGAAACCTGCGTAAGCCAAAACATTACAAAGTGAGATGAAATAGCAGGAGTTGTGCATGACTGTTAAAAGAGAATGAGAGCATGTGGATCTAGAATTCAAAGGGAGAAAGAGAAAGATTACTATGGCTTAAAAATTCAGGTAGGGACTTTATTTGTATACAATATTCTCTAGCTGACTTTGGCCACTAAATCAAACTGTTCTGGGAAAAATGTTTTTTGAAATACTCAAAAAATTCAGACTTTTGAAAAAGTCTTATCTGACTCTTTCTGGTTTACATTTATTATCATTTCTAGTGCACCACTTCAGCACCCTTTTCTTAAAAAAAAGAGAGGAAGTTTTGTGGGCTTGTGCACTACTTACATGTTGTCTCTCTCTTTAGAAAATACATTGCAGTAATTAAGTGTTTAGGCTCATTACAAATCTCCAAATGGAGATTCTTTTTAAGTAATTGAAGCCTAGTGGGAAGATGGGACTAACAGAAAGCAAAATGGGCTTGGATTACTGCCACTTGAAATGAATGCTCTCATCAAAAAAGTCCTGAAGAACAGAAAGAACTGGAAGCCCTAGTGAAATCTACAAGGCAGAAGAATACTTTTTCTCAGGAAGAGTTACAGGTAACCAATTGGAAAAATAAATTCAATTCAGCAAGGAGCACGGAACTAAATAAATTAAAATTAAATATACTAGGTGTAGAATAAAGAATTTGCTGTGAACTATATAACATAATGATGCTACTAATAGTGAAATTTTGAGAGGAATTATAGAGTATGAAGAGGAAATGTGCAATATGGATGACAAAAATTTTTCCCTGTAGTGTGTCTGGTTGAGGTAGAGTTAACTTTCTTATAGCAGTCTGTATGGTGCTGTGTTTTAATTTGTAACTAGAAGTGTTGATAACACACTGATGTTTTAGCTTCTGCTGAAAAGTGCTGGCACAGCATCAAGACCTACTTTGTTTCTCACTTTGTCCCCCCAATTAGTAGTCCAGGTAGGAGATAGGAGATAAGACAACTGGGACAAATTCACCCATGGGCTCTTCCATGACATATAACATGATATTCAGCAACAAAACCTGGGGCATAGTTTTTCCAAAGTAGTCACTGCTGAGGACCATTTGGGTGCTGTTTTGCTAGTAGTAGGTGGCGAGCATTGCGTTTGCATTGTTTGTTTGTTGTGCTTCTTTTCTCCTTTCCTTCACATATTGAATTATCTTAATCATGACCAATGAGTTTTTCTGCCTTTTGTTCTTATTTTTCCCCCATCCTGTGACAAGGCAGGGAGTGGCTGGTGGGTGCTTAGTTCCCAGCTGGCATCAACTGTCCATATTCCTATAAAGGCTAAATCTTAAGTAGAGAGATGCAATCCAGAGACAAAATAGAGTGACAAAATCTTTGTTTTATAGGAGAATATGAAACTTTTATTTATTACTGATGAGTATACAAGGCAATGGCAAAATGCAAACATAATACATACATTCAGTGTCCTTCATTTTACATAAAAGACTGATGAAATAATCACAGAATCACAGAATCACGGAATAAGTAAGGTTGGAAGTGACCATGGGATGTGATCTCATCCAACTTCCTTGCTCAAGCAGGGACTCGTAAAGCACATTACTCAGGATAGTCTCTGGGCAGCTTTTGGATGACTATAGAAGGAGACTCCACAACCTCTTTTGGCAGCCTGTTCCATAATGTTTAACTCTAAAAAAAAAAAAAATTGTGATCCTACATATATATTAACCCATATTTGGACCATTTATTACTTAGGGGCTTTTTTGATTTGATTAGTATCCTTCAGTCCAGGAGCACTTCTGGGAGAAATTTATACCCTTCTTGACATCTGTGGGAACCACTACAAGCCCTTCTGGTGAAAACTCCATCTTTTTCAACCAGATCATTGAATTGATTACAAAATAAATGGCCCTCATCTCTTCAGTCAAAGGATACAGGGGAGTTGTGTGAGACATTATTGCTATTTATCAAGACATTGGCGAAAATCCCTCCAGAGATCTCCATAGAGTTTTCATGTTAGGTAAAAAGGAAGCCAAATTAGAGCAGCTTCAGAGGGGACTGGCAGAGGGGAGACTGGTTTATCAGCAACTCCAGCCTTGTAAGAGACAATGCACTAGGTTAGCTGAAAGGAACCTTAGCTTTACAGCTCTTCTTTCAGGATTCAACAGACATGTTCATATGGTGGGCATATTTCAGGAAGGTTTAGATTGCAAGGGAACCTAGAAATTGCAGCTTGATGCAAAATGCAGTCTTCAGGGAGCTGGAAGAATATATGAACAACCACCTCCCTTTGGTGTTAAGTTCTGTAGTGTCTGTGATGTAAACATAGAGTATGGCTCAGCTCAAAATCCACGCTGAACTGTAGATGACAAGTTTCTCTGGAAAATAATAGACAATAAAAATTCTGTTTCAACAAATGCATTTAAATAGATTAAGAGTAGAGTTAAGAAAGAAAAAAGGGCTTTATTCTTCAGTAAAAGAGGATTTTGGAACTGCTTAATAATGAAAATCTTTGATGATAAAAGAAGCTAGTCAGTTTTAAGAACTTGATATGTTTAATAGAAGTATCTTGTAAGAGATGAGGATGGATTGCCATGCAATTATAAACTGCATTACTCAGGAGGTCCTTTGCAGTCCTAGAAATTTCAGACATAATTAATTTCCAAATAATTGTTACTAGACATTAACAAAATGCATTGCAATGACAGTTCACCTATACATACAGTTTAAGACTCAACCTAGCTTGTTTATCATATAAATTTTAAAAGCATTTTGTTTGTTTAGGTAATATTGAGATTTTTCAGAAGTTCTCAAATTAATTTTATCCCAGAGCATGCTGTGAAGAAATATAAGTAACTTCTACCTAAATCTTATTTGTGATATTGTAGAAGAAGCTGTATCATCTAATTCATGATGTCCTCTCTCTACCTTGTTAAGCTGCTCTCTGGGTTTTTCAGCCAAGTCATAATATTTGCCAGAGATGAATGACTTGGGCTAAGGTTTTATTTTTGTAGTGTCAAATTATTAAGAGACATCACTCATTGACTCCTTGAAATGATAGGCATAAAACAATGAGTATGTACCTAATCACTTGGCTGCATAAGCTTGGGATGAAAACATTGCTGAAGTGATTGGTGAATTGATTTGCCATTTACCATGGGTTTTCAGCAAACATTTCATTGATTTGATATGTACCATTGACCCATGAAAGGCTATAAGTATTTGTCCTGAATTTTTATCTCAGTTTGTTTGTTTTTTTTTCTCATCATTTTAGAATTCCTAAACAGAAGCACGTCTCATCAAATATAAAGACCACTGGTGTCAAAGTCATCTCAATAAGGGCAGATAAGCAATGTTGTAGACAGGTTTTGAGTATGTAGCTCTCATGAATTTGCATTCAAATGACCACCTATACCACTCATTTGAAGCTTTTGTTCCTACAATTCTGAAAAGTCAGAGCATGAACACCACAGCACTTTTCTAAGGTCAGGAAGTATTGTTTTAGAAAGGGTAAACTGAGACATAGCATTTTAATGTATTTCTCTATGTTCATTGAATATGTGACAGAAAGCAGTAAAGTGTGATGATTAATTCTTGAAAAACATATTCCACAGTGGTTAACGCCAAAAAGGGATCATTGGGTCTACAATGATGTCTTATCTATCAGAATACACTACATTTTACTCAGCTATGTTCATGTTGGACTTTGTGACTTGTTTTAGAATATTTCTATCTTCAAAAAAAAAATTACCATAGGGAGAAGCAGGAGATGGTGAAACTGCACCCATGCTAACAAATTAAACAGTTCCTGAGCACCAGCACAAAAGCGTTGTTGCCTACCCTGGTCAAACTCTTAGAATGGCCTGAAACTCAGGTTTTTCTCCAGGATATTTAGCAATCTCTTACACAGTTCCCAGACTTTACCTGGGAGTTACCATGGCCCAGGATCATCATCAGAAGGCAATTTCCCTTTGGCCACTCTTTACTAGGGGAGAAGAGAGTTCAGCAGTGTGGATCTGGACCAGTCTGTCTATTGGAGGTTGATCAGAGGCACATTTAGTTTGCTATGCATGCATAACCTCTTCCATGACTCCTGGCTGCAAGGAAGTCGATCAAGTAACCTAAATGATCCTCCTAAGAACAAATTGTCCCTGCAGTACCAGGAAGAGTAAAGGTCTCTGCCTATCTTTCCAATGCCAAATGTGATTTTCACACTTGCACAAAAGTCACATTTAAAAATAAATTCCCATCATTGATTCAGCTCTTGTCTTGCTGTGGTCCAAATCTGGTTGTTCAAAGAAAGATAGCATAATCCCTAAATCTGAGAATATATCAATAAAATACTCTGTGAAGGGGGAAAGTATATAAAGAAAAATCCCTGATGGATGTGATTACAATATCTATCATATAAGGCTTTGAGATTAAAAGAGTTTAAAGATATTTCTATTTCACAGATATATGGAAGGGAACATACATGACTAGAAAGTTTTAGAAGGTTTAGTATAGCCAACATAACAGAAAATATAAATCTGGAGTTGGAGTTTTTAAAGAATTTTTTTGGAGATGTTTATCTATATCATAATCTGTAAGCGGCTCTTATGTGTCACTTGGTAAACGGTTACAGTATTTAATCAGGTTTACTATGAAGAGTTTTCAGAATATTACAAGGCTGAATATGTCCAGCTATACCTTCCATGTACTAAATAGGTATGCTCCTTACCAAAATACCAGTTCCCTGTCACATTAGGTACAGGAGAGAATATGTAAACTTTGTCTTCTACCACAAAGCTGTTTTTATTCATATGAACTGGATTCATGTTTGAAACACCAGTTGAAAATACAGGTCCATGTGCTTTAGGTATGTTTTGGCTGAGGGAAGGGAAACCATTTACCATTTGAACAAATATATTCCAGAGCTTTGAGCCTATGTAACAGTGATTTCTGCTCTTTTGAAAAAAACCTGTTATGCTTCCCTGTAGTCAATCATATATCTTCTTTTTAAAGTCCGTGTAATTTATTTTTTCAGTCTATATTTCTTTTACTGTTCAAATAAATTGTTTTTACACAATATTGTTCCTTTAAACAATGATATTGAGACTGAAGATATTTGTCCAAGCAGGAATAATAGTCCTATAATTACAAGGAGAACCATTTTAAGTCTGAGATATATCAAATAATTATAAAATTAATCACAGTTCTAAAATACGCAATGTAAATTATGTGATAAAGAGGAATCTGTTTTAGAGGATTAAGAACTCAAGGTTTTTCTAAAATATATATCCCATTTTGAGAGACTGAAATGTTAATGGTTAATGACTCAAAACAATTGCCCATTTGTGGCTGCTGCTGTCTGTCCAATCTGTCCCACCTGAGTCTTTAGTGCACTAACAAGACACACAGCAACACAAACTGACATCTAAAACTAAGACTTTCTCCAAAACTTCCTCTTTTTTTTCCCCTTTCTCTCCTCATTCAAATCAAGCTTCCATGTAAGTATGTTTGCTTATGAAAACCTAGAGGAACCAATACTGGGAAAAGTAATAACTAATCCAAAATTATTACCTACAAGATTTTAGTACCCAGTGGAATTCAACCACATTTTATGTATAGCAAGTTTTGACTTTCATACCAAGGCAAATAATAAAATACAAGACATCTTAAAGCTCACCAAGCCCATAATGTCAACATTTGTTGTACATTTGATATATTTTTGAATAATCACCCTTTGTGCTTTGACAAAGTGTTAGCTAGATTTTCTAATGAATGATTTCTGATTTTGGCCATTATTACCTCATTTTTCTAATCCACCAGTCTGCAGGTATCTTGAATGACATTTGTCTAAACAAAATATAGATATCTATAGTCATTTAAGCACATAGTCATTACTAGAAACACATCAAAACCTCTTATTTCTGTCCATTCACTATGAAGAAAAATTGAACTATTATCTTAGGCATAGATGTCTAGATAAGGGATACACAAAATGAGGCAAGTGATTCATAAGTTTTTCTCTCTTCTGTTTGTTTAGGGCTTTTTTCACATCAACAACCATTTATTTGTTCTGGCACAAAAATTTGTGAAATGTAATATTTGCCTGTGAATGAAGAGGCTGAGCATTATGACTTTGTAAAAGTTAGACACTTTCTGCCCTCTTGTTTGCTTGGGCTACAGCAGAACGGAGACTAAGGGCACTAATCACGGGATTTATATTAATGAAACATAAATAAATTTGTTGAGATTGGGTGTTGGGACCTTTCTGCTCTGATCTGATTTAGTAGCAAAAGAGTTCAAAGGACGAAGTGTGCTTTGAATAGATATTATATTTTTATATTTGTTTGTCTAAACCAGGACATGGCTGGAGATGTTGATGTAATCTTTCTGCTGAACTTTCAGAAGTATCATCATTATTAAATATCAGTGAAAAATTGTGAAGGTGTTCTTTTTAGTAATGTGATTCATTACTGAATAAATTATTTATTTGTTGGTTGGGGTTTTTTACATGACAAGTTTCACATAGAATCACGTAATTTCAGGCAATATACATGTACAGTCTGGAACATAAACTAAAAAGGCTTTACTACATCTTGGTTAAGTAAGCAAAAGCTTCTGGAAAAAGTAGGCTCACTTTGCACTTATAGCCCAGGAAGATGCTAGTAACCTTTGCATTGGTCTCTGTCTTCCACAACAGGAAACATCAGCATAAGATTTTAGGAATGCCTGAAATGAGCTGCACTCAGGCTACACCTCACTATAATTTATGATCACATTTATTTATCTCATATCCTTATGTTATCCCTTCTATTCCACTAAATGTCTATTTCCAAGTATTGTTCTAAATATAAAGAATTTTAAAATTTTTTCGTCTGCTGCATTTTGATTTGGATTAGTAATTTTTAAATTTTTCTTACAAAGTTTTATGAGAAAAATTTAAGCAGAGTTGCCTGAAGTTTTCACCTGCTAATGAGCTAAATTCTACATAAATTCAAAGCATTTATATCAAATTAGGAACAGAGTCATGCCAATAGCTCCTCTGTAATAGGTTGAGAAAATGGTCCTTCTAAGGATGCCTTATCTTACCTTAACATGGTTAGAATCTTAGTTTACTTCCACTGGCTATAGAGAGAAGTATATGATGGCTATGTTCATACTAACATTGGTAACAAGAATCCATCTTTATTTCTTTGGAATAATAAAATCTTCATATCAGAGATTTTTGTTTTACATTATTTTATTGTTTCTAGTCTAGTCCATAATTTCAATCAACCTCTAAATCCAGCCACAACAGAGGTAGTTCTAGTATTTCCCAGATGCAATCAATACATATTTTGGACTTAAGAAACTCTCTATACATAGGTTTAATCTTTGTTTCATCACAGTTTTTGGAGAAAAGTAAAAAAAAACCCTAATTTATTTTAAATCTTTATATATGATAAACTTTCTTTTACATTCACATCTCTTGAAACACCCTTAAAGAGGTTAAGTCAGATATTAAACACATTTTATTTTGGTAACTGTAACTTTAACAGTACTTCTAAATTAATCAAGTAGGTACTCTGGGGAAGAATAAAAAGCTAAGTGAGGCTGATAATATATTGCAATGTTATACAACCCTGGGAGAATTGAAGACTCCTGCATTGATTATCTGTTGTTTCAAAACATCTTATCTTTTTTCCCCCCCTTTAATTCAAGTTGGGTATTTGCTTATGCATAGCATGGCCTGTGTTGTGGGAAGGTGTTGCTTACTTCAGAGCTTAATTTCCTGGCTTAGAAGAACATGACAGAAACACGCAAGTTCATAATTGCTTGAAAGCAGTGTAAACTTATTCACCACTTAGAAATGTAACAGGTTTCAGGCATGTTGTATTGTACTCTGTGAAAATAATCAAAGAAAAAAACAAACCCCACTCTGAATAAAAATACCTGTATGACACATAGAACAAGCTAAGAGATCGTGTTCAGTATATCAAGTTAAATGGATTATTTTTGAATAAACAATTTAAAAAGTTAATTCTTTTAGTTATTCTGATTAATCTACGCTTATTAAGAGATGTAGGATGATCCGTGGATGGCAGGGAGAAGGAATTCTGCTGACCTGATACATTCTAGAATACGTGCTTTTATTGCAAGGGTCGTGGGTAAAAAGGGTCTTGCCTTCAGCCACCAGCCTTGGCTGAAGGGAAGTCCCAGACAGAGCGAGAGGATGAGCAGGGGGATAATAGTTAAGAGAGAAGGGAGCGAGGGAGCGTGGTGGCAGGGGTCAGAGAGCAAGGAATAGAGAGAGCAGGGATGAGAGAGGAAGAAGTAAGAGAGGAGGTAAGAGAGAGGAAGTAAGAGAGAGGTCCTTGTTACAATGCATTATATCTTCTTTTGTGATGAATATTCTAATTTACAGTGACCAACCAATACAAGACACAAAATCCTATAGAATCTACATATAGCCTATAAGAACTACTACATTACCATACTATGTTATATTTTAAACTCTAAAAACTACTCTTAAGACTTTTCTGTTTTGCTACATGGACCTTTGGTTTCTTAGCCAGCAGAAAGATATCTTCTTTGCTGGCTAGGCTATTGTTTTCAGGTTATATAGTAACTAAGACTATCCTACAACTCAAAGTAAGCTTCCATTTCTATTTTGATTATAGGTTTCATATTTTCAGACTCTTTTGCTAAACAATCATATTTATAAGGTTTCCCTGATTCATCTTCCCCAACAATAAGAGATGAGGTAAATAATGATGACATTCCTTATTGATAGGAATACCCTCATGATACTGGAATGATTAGGACACCTTGCTCTCTAATATTTATTTACATAAAATCACAACTAGACGAGACTGAGTGGACTCAATTTTTAGGTGTTTGGATTCTTTTTACACATATTTAACTGTATGGATGATGGGTGAAAAAAATATCATGACCTTAGTTGCTTGCAGATATATTACATGTAATGATTTTTCCTTTTATTTGTCTGGAATTATACAGCAGTGGAAGAAAACTGTTACTTGCCTTTACAGTCAAGATATTTTAACAACTAAATTATCACACGGTAAAGGAGTGCAGGGCCCTGATAAGAAGGGTGGTCAGTTAAGCAAACGCAGATACAACCAATATGGTCAGTGCTACGTTTCTCCTTTATTCCGTGTAAGATGGCAGGTTTTATACACTCTGTATAGTTTACACTTACAGATGAACCCTCATTGGCACACAGAACAAGAAAGAATGCAAACACTTGTTGTTTAATAAACTGTTTAAGGTAGCTACCGTGTCCATACTAATTACTACACTATAAAACCCTTTAACCCCTGTCACACCTTAAGTGAAAATATTAACTATGACACACTCTTGGCTTTAATTTCTATCTGCACCACTGAGGCCTTGAGGCCTTTCCAGCCTGAGGCCTGGACCCAGTCTGGGTGATTCAATCACAGGAAAATCCCCTATAACACGGAGAAGCTGGAACTAAGAATTAAGAAATTTTGTTACTCTGAAAATTTCTGAAAGTGGAAATATGAAGATTGAAGGCATCTGTCATCCTAACAGGTTATTTCACTTCATCTCAGTGTATAAAAAAACATATGGATTCTGAACTCAGTTTTTCAGACTGAAATGGACATCAGACCAAATAACTTTTCTCACTCTCTGTAGAAGAGGCACACAATACAGAAGACGTTATGGTAAATTTTTTTCCCAATTTTTCTTTTCTCGCCTATAAAATCAGTGCATTTACTGTAAGATATAAATTACTAATCTGAGGTGAAGGATTCATTTGCTCTTCTAATTTTATAGATTTCTGTAATAATTGTCCTTGAAATTGTATATTTCTGCAACGTCCCCAAATAATTTTTACTCATGTAAATGTTTGCAGTTTTTGGCTTAGTTTCTCATAATCCAAATAAATTTGAATTGGCAATAATTTTCTTTCTTCTCACACTTTTTTTTATTTCTCACTCTTCTATCCTTTGTGTGGTCTTTTGCCCTTTCTTAACCCTGTTTTACCCTAGGGGATCACATCTCTGGCTTGGGGGCCCAGCCATGTCCTTCAGTGGGTCCTACACAGGGAAGCCCCAGTGCTTTGCACAGAGGCCCCATGCTGCTGATACAACTGTAAGCATGTAAAGTGTACAAAATACATAGAATATATTGTTCTGTGCATGCAGTGGAGTGTAAAAATACGTATGTGCTTGGGTGTGAGTGTGTGTGCACATGGGGAAGGAAGGAAGGAAGGAAGCAAGGAAGGAAGGAAGGAAGGAAGCAAGGAAGGAAGGAAGGAAGGAAGCAAGGAAGGAAGGAAGGAAGGAAGCAAGGAAGGAAGGAAGGAAGGATGTTGCTACTATCAAACTCTATACTTAAATTTATAATTGATGTTAATTGGAAAAATAAAATGAAACAAACCAAAACCAAACAACCACATTCCAAGTAAAAGTGGTGGCCCAAATTTATAGATATTGTATTGCCTCGGTTTCACTACCTCAATTTCACTACTTGACAAGTAAATAACACTGAGAAGAAGGACAAAGTATATGGTTTGATATAAAACCAAAAGGAATTAAACACAAATAGAAAAGAGTTGCCTTTTTTAAAATTTACAGATAAGATATATTCAGAGTGTCATCTAAATCCAAATCCATCAAAGGGAAGATGACACATAGTCCTGTAATTAAGTGGGATTGTGTTAATGTTAATGCTTTTTCTGAAAGTATCATAAACATATCATCCCTATGAAAATTTGACTTCTTAATGCCATTGGTGTCAGGAAGACAGAATTGTTTCTGCTTGAGTTAATTTCAGGTAAGTTAAGTAATTTTTGACATTTAAAAAGTTTTGACTGGCCTAATTATTCAGGGATTTTTGGTTTTACCTGTTTGTTGTGGGTGGTTTGATTTTTTGCCAAGCTTTTCCCTCAGGTAAGAAGTATCTAAAACTACATACTATATGTATAGGCTACCTGTACAAAACAAAACATTGACAAAGCACAAACAAGTGAAATTTGTGAATTATTGTATTATTTTATCAGTATAGTCTTGATTCAAACCCTGTCAAAATCAAAGGAAAGAATCTAATTATCCTCAAGTAAATTTGGGAGAATGCTTATATGTGATTGCAGCAGGTTGCCTTTTGTCAGTAACTATTAACTATGAATGGTGTCTCCTGCTAACATCAGACAACTGAGACTAATATTTTATTATAACCAAGCTGGAAAGAATTATTCCAAGTTTCTTCAAAGTAGTGGAGCTTCCTTGTCCTGATAAATTTTATACAGAACATTTACTTAAATTTTTGCAGCCTTACCTGGAGAAATTGATAACTCCACCTATGAATACATTATTTTCAGAAATGCCAAGAAATACTGTAATACAATAACTCCCTTAAAAGGAATTCCTTCACTCATGTTCAGCCTTGGTACTGAAACATCAGTGGAAGAATACTTATCACATCCACATAAAATAATTTCTCTTAGATCTCAATCACTAAACCAAAATTGACTGGTGTCCTGGGTTGTAATGTAGGGTGTGCACAAAGTATTCTATCACCATCCTAACGAACTGTGAATCCAATTGTTGGAGCAGTGCTCTTCCCGGACCTCTACCCTCAGGGCTAATCTTCTGCTAATGGCCCATCAGATGCCTTGCCCATGACTCATAGATAACACCCTCTGGAATTATCTCTGTTTAATGAGCCATCACAAACTCCCTGCATGACTCACTATCCCATTGTGAGATGCTCTGCCCAGAGGGAAGAACCAAGCATTCCAGCCTGGATATAAGCTCAGGGTTTGGGACAGTACGTGGGAGCTTACCCACTGGATTCCCAGAGGACTCAAGCTACCAGACCTTTCTATGGGATCACTGCTTCAGGAAGACCATCTCATCTGGACTGCTTCCATCACCTTGATCAGGTTGTATTCTGACTCTGTCAGTGGTCTTTTGTATTTCTTTGCATTTATTTTATTTTACCTTTTCTTTCTTTTCTTCTTATTAAATTGTATTTCTGACTTGGAGCCTCTCACTTGTTTTTCCTTTCAAACCACTACAACTGGTCATCAGCAGATAGCTTATTAGTTAACCTATATATGCCATTGACAATTTTGAGCGACTGGATCAATTTTTCAAAACCAAAATGCCTAAGAAAAACTGAATTTTCAGGGTGGACATTCAAAATTTCCTTCTGAAGTGATTTCAATGCCATCTGAAGTTAACACTCCCCTGTAGAGAGGTCATCTTAGCTAAATATTAAAAATATTACCCAAAATAGTATAACATCTTAAAAATATTTTAATATATGATTTTATTCTACTCTAAACTTTTTTCAAATATATTATACTTACAAATGTTTTCACATATACCTCCAGCACAACTACTTTATTCATTGTGCAACAAACTTCCCTCTTTCTGCTTTTCCAGGTAATAGTTAGTGAAACATTATGCAAGGCTTATTACATTCCTTATCTTGGTAAAGGAGAAGACACATGGAAAGGTACTAAATGGCACAGAGTTGTTTATAAGGAAAATCTTATAATTGTTCTAGTGCAAGCAATACATGATTAAAATTTTGATTAAGAAAGAATATTTCAATTAATCTGATCTTATACATGCAATGCAGTATCTGATCACTGGGGAATAACGCTCTTTTGATATTAGTTAGAGGTAAAATTTCAAAGCTATGCTAAGAAGTTTTACTCTCATTGATGCTGACAGAACTTGCTTGACCAACGTCATACACTGTGTTCAAAATTCACCCTGTTAATTAAGAAACAAGACTTCGTAATTGCTGTCTACATCTTAAGGTGTCCTGCAGTAAGAATGTTTCTACAGAGTCACTATACTGTTTGCTGTTTATTGGGGGTTCTACAAGATTTGCCCTTGACAGTTCTTGTAATTTCAGAGAAAGTGATTGTCCTGAAGAGTGCAAATCGGTCAATCCAATTCAGTAATTCTGACTAAAGGAAACAGTCTTTTAAACAAATATCTTTAAACAGAAAAAAAAAAAAAAATCAGTGCATATTTTGCATGTGTAGAATCTATACACAATACATTATACATATATTTTATCCTTTGGCGGCTTATTTTCAACTAAAATTTATAACAAAACATCACTTAGAAAGAAAATCCTGTGTGGGCAACTGTTAAGGTGTATGGTATATATAAAAACACATTATCGTTTCATACACAGAAGCTTCTCTTTTTCAACTCTACAGGTAATTGTTGGGTTGCATATCCTCTTGGGTCCAGCCGACCCTCAGCTGGGCCCCCTGGTAGCTCGATACGCCTCAACAGAACCAATGTGTGGGTTTTTGGCTCTGCAGCACTTCAACCTTCATTGCAATGGCAGTGGTGTAGATGAAAGAGAGGACTCTCGGAGGCACAGAAAGGGACAAAAGTTTATTTGGGGGACACAGGGGAACCCCTCACCTCAGCCCATGCCCCAGGAGAGACCCCCCAGCCCGGGCTGTGAGGGGTTTTATCCAGTACAAACAAAGAGGGGAGGATACAAAAATCTTAAACCAATAAAACAGTGTAACATACTAAATGCCAACTAGATTACAACACTACTAACAAATCCAAAGTAAATTAGGGAGGGGTCTCACACCTCTGCCAACCACTGGACAGAATCCCTCGAGGTTTCTGGACCGTAGAGATAACAAATTCAGTGATGGACAGAGAGAGAAGGGGCTACCTTCAAAAGGATGGGCATGAATCATCCCAGGGAAGGAGCCAATGAGAAAGTCTCTGGGCAAAACCAGGATGACAGCACAGCAACTGTTATGAACTTAAGATAAGAAAGAATTCCAAGGCAAAGGGCCCATTTAGGAAAACTAAAACTTACACTATACTAACAATGTGTTTTAAAACTAAATCTTGCAACCCCACAGGTAATGTTGTGTAACTTTGCTCAATCTTAGAACATTGGTGAATATATGGTGTTGTAAATGTGCTACTATCACTTTTCTCCCAAGTATTTTATATGACAAAAATCTTCTTCCAATAACAACATAGGAGTGTCCTGCCCTGCCTGCCTCTCCTGGAACCCCTCCAAAAACAAAACAAAACAACAACAACAACAACAAAACAAAACAAAACAAAAAACCAACAAAAACAAATGAAAACAAAAACAAAAAACCAAAACAAACAAAAAACAAAACAAAAACAAAAAACCAAAACAAACAAAAAAAAAAAAACAAAAAAACAACCAAAAAACACAAACAAAAAACCAAACCAAAACAAAACAAAAAAAACCCCAGGCAAGTAAGCAAGTAGACAAATAAAGTCAAGAGATTCATTCAGACTGATCTGCTGGATGCATTCTTTAAGGCAATGTCATTGGCTTACAGTTGCAAGATAAAAAAACTCATATTTTTCCGTAAATAGAAATATAAGATTTTTTTACTTTAATAAAAAGACATGCAAAATAAGCCCTAACATATGGCTTCTTCATCTCTTTACTCCACCAGGAGCACACTGACTGTAACTTGGACCTGCTGTTTTTCTACACAGGGCCAGGCCATTAACAGTGCACAGGTAAATCAGTGAGTCAGAGTGAATCCAAGGAACTGTATCCTCATTTGTGGATTAGTTGTGTTAGCTTCAATGTCCACATGTAGATTATATCAGTACAATTCCAATCTTTTAAGTAGACCTACATATCTTTAAATTTTGGCTAAACTTTTTGTGTAATGTGCCCTTTGATAGTGGTACATCTATGCATTTCATCTCAGCAGTTGCTATCAGCCACGAAACCGAGCAGGAGCTAACTTCATCCAGATTTACAGACTCCTTTCACTGTTACTCTGATAAATTTGTATCTGCCAGTCTTTCCACTGGAACCCAAATTACACAGTCACAGGACATAGTAGTTTTGGTGAAACTGCAAAATTATTTTCAGAACTCCCCTAAATTCTAGTTTTGTTGAGACTTTTCTGGAACACTATGAAAGGACCAAACAATGTTTCTTTTAATGGAATAGCTCCACCAGCAAAAGTTCTGTAAAAAAGTAAGAATATTGTAATGAAATATTGCTTCCATGTGTTTATCCCCAAGATGCACCTTCCCTGGTGACAGCAGGCATAGATCTTTTTTTCAAATACCGTCATCACTTAATTTTTCCTGGAAACCAGTCTGATTTTTATTCTTCTTCTTTCTGTAACCATGTAAGAAAGAATGATAAATATTTCACCAAGCAGTGAACACTGAAGTTCCTTTCTTAAGGTTTGGGATCTTTTTATATGTATTTTAGTTTCATCAGATCTTACAAGGCAATTTAAATGTCAAGTGTGCTTTTCTTCTGCTAGTTTTATTAGGATGTCAAAGTTTAGTTTGGTGTGCTCTGGGCATGTCTATTTATTTATGGGTTCAATAAGTGAAAGGTCCTGTGTGCAATAACACCATCTATCTGAACAGTAATTAGTGTTGTGATATGTGGTGGAGTAAGTAACTCTAAGTAACTCATCCACTCTGAAACTATTAATGCAGCATTAGACACTTGTAGCACTGCACAACATTTGTTCCTGTTTCTTCTGAAATTTGGCCTGGATTTGTTTTCCACAGGATTTGAGCCTCCAGTTTGCTTCCTGTTAAAGTACAAGGAAAAGAAAAGGGAAACAAGATTAACAGTCTAGAAAATGAGAGAAATGCAGAGAAATAATGGAGAGGGCAGGACAGCAGATGTAAAAAAAATAATGTAAGCATTAATATAGAGAGAAAAGGGTGGAAGTCTTCTGTGGTAGCTAAAAGAAAAATAATAGCCAAAACATGATAAAGATGAAGCAACAGAAAGGAATGAGAAGGGGCTATTTAAACAGCTATGTCAACCCTCTATTTCATGACAAAATATCATTCTTAGTACTTATTAATTGATATGGTCTTCAATATTTTTTCTAATCTCTTTTTGCTTTCCACTTTTTGTGGGGGTCTCATTCACTTGCTTTCTTTTTGCCTTAATTGCTCATTTCCACTCTGCACCATTTTTCTCATTGTTTATTGGCCTTATATTTCAGTCCCATATTCATCCTCTTGCTACCTCAGGGATCATTCTAGAAGTGTCTTTAGTAGAACTTCTCTATTATATTTATTGAAAAAACAGACTGCAGAGAGAAACAGATGAAGTATTTTAATTATGTGAAGAAACCAATATTTAACATTGTAATAAAAATGACAGACATAGATTTAGCCAAGATCATGTTTTTTGCAATCCCTCTAAGGACAGTTTCAAATACTGTTGCATTTGTCATAAATTGAGTGATTTTAATGAACATACATGCAATGAGACAGTTAAAAAAAAAAAAAATCTCCCATTTCCTGTTAGTTTAATTTCTTCAACCTCTTTGTGCTTTGTAAAATGAAGATTCTCTGGACATTGTAAGATATATTTTATGTCATATAGAGACATTAAAAAAGAGGTACTCAGTAATTTCAAACTTAAAACTGCTTTATGTTTTCACAACAGTTTCCAATCTTGAACTAAATTTGGGTTAATATGGCACTCATAGACAAAAATTAGCGTTTTAGTGTTCCCAGAAATTGCTTTCATATTTTAGAATCCAGTGAGTTTTCTCCCTGAGTGACATTAAACCAATGACACATTGTTTGCAAGTGAATCCACATTATGACCTTGTCCTTCACATTTTTGTTTTTGCTACCTGTTTAGGTAATCAGTACAGTCTGAATGCTATTACTAATATCAATTAATTCAGGTCAAAAGCATAACAGCAGGAAAAAGAGATCAGCCAGTTACCATATGAAAACCCAAGACGCTGGGGCACCTTATGGTATGTGCAAACAATTCACTATACAATTTCTGGAGAGAGGAAACTGGCATACTGTTGAATACTGTTTTCCTTTGGGTAAAATTTTAATTAAAAAAGCAGCATGGATACAGGTTTTTGATCTTCACTATTCAAATAGCTGAGATAGCTGTTTGAATTTTAAAATCTTATAAAGTATTTCATTAAAAAAAAGACTTCTGTTATCTTTGCCTTAAAACTGTTTATAATATGATGGACCTGAATTTATGAGTCAAGTTAAAACTTGAAGTACATCTTAAGAAAACTTAAGAAAGGATAATGAAAATTTGCAATTAGTCTTCCTAGGTTAAGCTTTAAAACCGCCCAGAGAATATGCTGACTAGGAAGGGACCCACAAGGATCAGTAAGTCCAGCTCTTGGCCGTGCACAGAACATCCCCAAGAGTCACACCATGTGCCTGAGAGCATTGTCCAAATGCTCTTAAACTCTGTCAGGTCTGGTGCTGTGACCACTGCCCTGGGAAGCCTGTTCCAATGCCCAAACACCTTTTTCTAATATCTAACCTAAACCACCCATTATACAGCTTCAGGCCATTCCCTTGTGTCCTGTCACTGGTCACAACAGAGCAGAGATCAGTGTCTGCCCCTCCTCTTCCCTTCACAAGGAAGTTGCAGACTGCAATGAGGTCTCCCCTCAGTCTCCTCCAGGCTGAAAAGACCATGTGACCTCAGCCACTCCTTGTACTGCTCCCCCTCCACTCCCTTCCCCATTTCCAATGCCCTCCTTTGGACACTAATAACTTCATACCTTTCTTATATGATGCTGACCAAAACTGCACACAATATTCAAAGTGAACATTGTTCTCATGTCTGAGGCATGAGGAAAGGTAACTCATGTTGTACACAGCTGCTGTAATTCACAATGGCTAAGGATGTCCAGAGTCCTGAAATGTTCTGACACTCACCTGAGCCTTGAGAGACATTCTTTGGTCTTATCAAGGAGGCATGCAGCTGGGTACTCCTGTATCCATACACCTGGATCATGAAATGGAAACAGGGAGGAAATGTTGTGGAGAAGCCTTGTGTCTGACTCTTAAGCTGTATTTCTATGTAAGCAATTCTGCACGACCTTTTACCACACTTCTGTCCTGCATTCTAGGGTGATCAAATTTGTATTCATATAATACATTTGTGTAAATAGAGTTCCATCAAGATATACTGTAGCCAAGGGTGAATGTTAAAAAGAAAAATATACATTTTCTGTAAAGATTATTTTTCCTTTTTCAGTTTAATATGGTTACTAGAGGCATATGAGCACTAAATTGACATCCTTTCAGTTTGTGAAGAACTAAGAATTTCTGGAATGGGTAAAAGCTTCGTTAATTCTGATTTCTAAAACCTGGGGGTATAGAAGCTAAAAGGATTTCTTTTTTTCTTTTCTTTTTTTTTTTTTTCCCTTTATTTTCGAACCAAACAGCAGTTTGTGCTTACCTTTGGATATATGAAGACATGATGTCTGCTTATTACCCACGGAAATGTAAATACAAAACTGGAATAGTTGCAGTAGAAAAGGTCAAGTATTTTAAAAAGTTAATATAGGAAGAGCTAATACAAGGAAAAAAGAACATCTTACCCTCCTACTTCTAAGAGATGATAAAAGCAAAATCAGAAAAATCCATGAGGTATGTATAAAGAAAAGTTTAACTTGACAAAATTTGCAACTCACAACTTCCAAAATATTTTTTGACTTGAATTGCACTTAAAATGGATTCATTGTATTTATCTTTGACATTTAAACTTAGCTTTCTTTTTCTGAATCAGTCATGTATGAAACATTTATAGGAGTCAGAGTTAGAAGCATGTGAGTAGGAAAGTTATTTCAGTGTCTATACCTAAAGTTAAATTTCAGCTACAGAGGGAACACTTCTGAAACCCTGTGCATGTTTGAGTTTGTGTCCCAGGCCTGCCATGGCTCCATGTTAGAATTAAATCTGATAATTCACTATTCGTGTTTCAGTTCCTATATTTTCATAGGAACAAGTGTCAAATGCATGAATTGGAAGGTAGCTTTTGGAGGGACCAGGGCTCTCACCTGGGGACTTACTGGATCAGCATATCAAGTCACATCCTCACATTATTGACATCAGCCGCACATCAAAAATATCATTTTGACACACCTCTCTCCTGGGGATGTACCTACCACTCTCCATTGATTGTAAATTCATAGAATTATGGAACCATTTATGCTGGAAAAGACTCTTAGGTCATCAGGTTGAATCATTAACTGCACTGACACGCCCACCATGACAACATGTCCTGAAGTGCCGCTGCAACTTGTCTTAAATACCCCCAGGAATGAGGATGCGACCGGTTCCCTGGGTAGCCTATACCAATGCTTGACAACTGTTTCAGTGAAGAAATTTTTCCTAATATCCAATCTAAACTTCCCCTGGCACAAATGAGGGTGACCTCCTCTTTTTGATCTCTTCTTACCTGGGAAACGATAAGACAACCTCACTACAACCTCCTTTCAGGTAGTTGTAAAAAGCAGTACGGTCTCTCAGCCTCCTTTTCTCCAGGATAAACAACCTCAAGTCCCTCTGCTGTTCCTCATATGACTTTTCTCAAGAGCCTTCATCAGCTGTGAATCCAATCTGACTAGTTCAGACTCAGAGGTCTAGAAAAAGTAATCAAATACCCCTTGAAATTCCCTAGATATCTTTCCTCAGTGCCAAGTGTCTTTTATCATCTGAAAGTCTCGTACAGCTGTTGGAAGTCATCTGGAAATGTAAAATCAGATACCTAAGATCATATTACCATCAAAAGACAGGGAATCTAGAAATCAGTTGCTCCATAGAGATAACCAGTCTGGTTTGAGATAGTTGGCTCCCATTTCATAGTTATACTTCCTGCTGAATATGAGTGCAGTACAGATATATGTTATGGCAGATTGTACACCATGCAGATAATAATTTAAGTATATACATAGATATACATGAACATTTTTATAGATGTATGCATAGCCAAAGATTTTAGCTAATATATGTTATTCAAACTCTTATCTGTGAATTGATTGCAATCTCAGAATTATAGTAATAATATGTATTTCATTCTCATAATGAAGCTATGTTACATATTTGGTACCAGTAAGAGGTCTTTTGGTTACCTCGGTAACATGGGCTTCAAGTCTTTCCATGACATACAGAAAAGAAAACTACACCAGTACCTGTGGAAGAACAGGTCATAAATACAGTCTCTCTGAAACGTGTTATATTTCCTTGTGGCTAGAATTTATGGGAACAAGTTTTCAGGAAAACATAAAACTTAAAATTTCATCTTGTAAAAAAGGCTGAACATCCAGCCAAGGGTCTCTTATGTGTTCAGTTTGTTATGTTCTGTATCCATCGACCCCTTTTCTGAAGACAACTGGTAATAAGGATAGATTTAATTTTTTTTATATGTCATTCAGACTTGAAGAAAATCATTCCTCTATATCCATCACCAATCCAAAATATTACCTTCCCTCTTACATTTTTAGCATTCTTCTCAGTAACTATGTCTAAATATTCTCTGTAACAGTTTGTAGTTCCTTGGCTTCTGTAAATACTGTCCTAAATCAAAAACTTTCTATAAAAATGTTTGTTTTCTTAAAAATAATGGAAAATACTAAGCCTACCACAACCCCTCCTGTATGACTATCTTGTGAGTCACATATCCTGTACACAATATATTTCAATTAAAAAAAAAAATCACTGGTTCTGTGAGAGTATTTTATATTTAACAACTCACCTCAAGAAAATCTGAAATAGAGAAAATATTGTTAATTTAGGGAAACTATTTGATAATGTAAGCAAAAGAAACAACAGAATATGGGTTTGTTGCCTATTGGAGATGTTACTGTTATTTTTGTTTATTGGATGGCTATTACAATGGAAAAAAAATATGGATAATTCACATATATATAATTGTCTGTATTAAAAAAGAAAAGGGATATTTAAGTTTCTTTAGTTCGGGAGTTTTGAGACAGAGCTGTATTTTAGAGTTTTTGAAGGGAGCTTGTTTGGGTTTTTTAAAATATCCAGTAGTAATTTCCTTTGTTATATTTTCATGTGAAGCCTTGATAAATAATTTTCCTTGGAGAAATTCTGCTGTTTTAAAGAATGGATTTAAGAGAATTATTTCTAACAGATAGCAGTGCACACAATCTTTTCACATCACATGCCTCCACTAACAGATAGACAAAAGTACCTTGCAAGATTTCATCTAAAATATTTCTGTAATAATAAGAGTGAAAAGTACTTTTGTGGAGTTATAAGATGTTTACTATAAGAAAAGAGACATACCAAGTAGAAGAAGATTTTAAATGTATTTTTGGAATTCCATAGGCATGCCTTCTGATTTAATTTTCTGGCCATTACATAAAAATTGGTTTCCAGTACGGAATATGCTGCAGATATCCACTGTTACTCTTTTGGGTAGTGCTGTTAAAAAAAGCTTTTACTCTGATAGAAACTGTACCTAATCAGAACTTTGTTTATATAAATTATACACATGCATAAACTAAGCATACAGATTTATGTTTTGTGTGACCCTTTTAACTCTCTGTACTTGTTGTTAAGTTGTATATTTTTCCATAGGAGCACTGTAACTCATAAGAAAATGACTAACGTAGAAAACTCAGTTAAGTCTCAAAAATAGGCATTAGTTTCAAGGCCTGGCACTCCTTTTGGGAAATCAAAGTTTTTATTGCCAGATAAATTAGTGCTTCAAAAGTACGAATACAGATGCTGTTTGCAAATTTGTCACAATCTGTCTTCCAGCAGAAAGAATTTATACTGTATATAGTAATGGAAAACAGAAAACTGCATATTTCACTAAATTGCAGCTGTGTGTGGAAGATTTATATGGTTGTTTTGTGTCAGAGAAACATATAGGTCTGTCAGTATTCACTTCAGTATTCCACACAGGACTCTAGAATTCTTATTTTAAAGTTATTTTATACTTTTTAATAGAATAAATAAAATATAGCTCTTTTGGTTGAGAAAGTCATACATAATAACTATGTTTATCAATGTTTTATTGCAGAAGATGACTGTGGTAATTGTGTTATTCTCACTACAGGCTTGACAGACCATATCTAAGAATTTTACTCTGCAACCCATTCTCATAATTCCTAAGTGTCCACTCAGTGCAATATTAAATGTTTTAGAGGACTTGTATATCATCCTAGGTGGGCAATCCTGGAAGAAATGCCTAGACTAAGTGACAAAGTAACAGTTTTATTTTTATTATAATCAAGTTCATTCATTTAGAGATTGAATATTCTCAGATAACAGAAAGCTGAACCCAGACAGCAAGTTTCTTTTTGCTTGTTTTGCTTGCATGCCTTTATATAATGGAGTCTTTCTTTT
>VXBN01012756.1:2574898-2598950 GCA_013397395.1 Sinosuthora webbiana
TTGTTCCCTACTGTCAATTCCCTTACAGCAACCAGCCTTCAAAACAAGAGCTAACACTTTTTTTGCAGTTGTGAAGTATTGGATCCAATTACTCCCAGCAACAAAAAAACAGAGTTCATTTTAATAGGATTTGTAGTAAAACAAGGCATGTAAAAATAAGATGCATAGGCAAAGAATTTTTCATCTTTAATCATTAAGCTACCAGTACAAATTGAGCCCTGCAGTTATTTCATTCCCAAAGGAGAACAGAGATTTAAAGAATTCAGAGGATTAAATATTTGTGTTTGAGTGAACATGCTAAGTGTTTTTGTGGCTGCTATCATTAAAACTGTATTTCAACACTTTATTCCAAATGCACAGAATACACATTCTCTCTGAAACATAGCTTGAAACTCTTACTCGATATGGGGCATTAAGGTCACCTGTGTTATATCACCATCCTTCCCACAAACGCCCCCATTTTTATGGTTACTAGCATATTGTTATTCTTTGTCAATATAGACAATTTAGCATTTTTTCCTCAATAGCAAAGAGCTACATGCTACAATCTGGTAATTCCAAGATAAAAAAAAAAAAAAAAAAAAGTTATATATTGCCAGACAAAAGTTTGTTCTTCCCTTGAACCCCTGAAAATCAAAATATATTCTACCCAAATTATTCTCAGTATTTGTCAAATGTCACTGACTTGCTTTCCCTTGAGAGTGTAAACATGGAACTGGTGAAGTCTTTATTACACTGCTATTGAAAAAGGCTAAGAAATTGATAGCAAGATAATAAAATACATAACTATTGTGAGAAAAATTAGTGAGAACTTGTCAAATACAAGACACCCACTTGCAATAAGCAGATCAATATCCTACACATAGGGTTTAACATATCTTACAGAATAAATGCTTAATGACAATGAATGCCATTTTTAAAAAAAAAAAAATATTTATTTATTTCTGCATATTTAGTTTATTTCTTTATGCAGCAAAGATATACCAGGGTCTGAAATAAGTTGCTCGCTCCCCAGATAGCTATAGCACCTAGTAGACTGCTAATCTAACGTTTTAATTTATGTTAAAGCATGCTTTTTTTTTTTTTTCAAAATCTTTTTTTTTCTTATCAGTCTTTAAGATACTACTGTTATCCATGTTAGACCTCTAGTTACATAGGAACTGTTACAAAAAGTCATAATTTTCATTATCTTGCTTCATCCCTTTTATTGAGACTATTGATTTAGGGAAGGAAGTTAGGAAATGCTTCCCATTATAATATATACGCAAATAATCCTCTGATATGCAACTTTTTTATATGTTCTTTTCAAAAGCTTGGAGTGTAGAGTGGACTATATGTAATATCTCTATCTAAATAAATGACTGTAACATTTTTGAGGGTAATTCATCCCATTATAAATCACCCATTTACAAGTAGAGAAATGAATAATGCCTTGACATTGCCAGTTCTGCCCAAAGATTATAAAGGCAGTTGGGATCTGTCAGGATATATATCCCAGTGATATTACTAGACTAAATGTTGTGTATAGGCTATATATTCAGAATTGTCTTGCCCTGACCTCCAAGGTTGCGTATTCAGGGTTTCACGTGCACTTCAGCTGTCCAGTTTTCCAGTGTCCACGGTAATATTTGGTGTTTTGAACATGAGAAACTAAGACACGGCTAAACAAAATCTGCTATTATTTAAGTTCCAATTCATATATAACCTTTAAAAACTACTTTGGAAATATTCCCCTAAATGTTCATGCACTGTCATTTCAGCCATTTTCTAGGTATCATGGGCAAGAATCTTTAATTAGAAGATCTCTTAGAAAACTTTAATAATGCACACCTGCAGTGGTATGATTTTTGCATGAACAGAATGGAACAGATAGGGTTATCCCAATTCATGAGTATGAGTTTTGTATAAAGATATCCAGATGGACTGGAATCTGTACATGTGTAGGAGGGCAAGTGCAGGGTGTGCCTGAGAGATAGAGAAAAGCTGCAGATGGTGTTTGACTGTTGAACTGAGAATATGTATCTGTAATTTATCTGGAAGATGAGGTAAACAGCACATTAATTAAATTTGCAGATGATACCAAATTGGAATGTGTTACAAACACCATTGAGAAATGATACAAAGCAAAGTGACCTAGAAAAGGTTAGAAACATATGCAAAACTTTAAAAAGTGATATATAACCTTGGGAATGAAAATTCTTATATTGAAAAACAGACCTTAAATAGAGATAACTGAAAACCAATAATATTGAGACAATTTAAAGCATGACAATAATCATCATACAACCAGTTTTAAATTTGCTCATCTTGTCTCATGTCATCTTATCTCTGTTCTGTCTCATTTCTTCTCCTTTCGTGCCTTTTTTCTCTCTATTTAGGTTTTTGTTTGTTTGTTTGTTTGGTTTGTGTTTTTGGTTTTTATTTGTTTGTTTACTTTAGTTTGTTTTGATTGGGGTGTTTTGTTTGGTTGTGGTTTGGTGCTTTTTTTTAATTTTTGTTTTGTTTTGTTTTGTTTTGCCTTTTTTGGGGGGGAGGGGAGAGTGGTAGAGTTTCTGCTATATTTTTGTTGATGTATTAAAAGAGAGGTTCATTTCAAGTGAGGAAAATTTGTATCACAACCAGAAAGATACTGTCCCACATTTTTATTTCACTGATCCAAAAATCTACTGCTTCAGCTATAAAAATCTGTGGCATTGCATGAAAATTGTCATTATCTTAGTGACTATAAGCAAAATATCTTATAGTCTAAAAGTAAGATTGGAACCTCGTCTTGTTAAGCCCTTGTTCCCTGCTACCGTCGCCTCTACTGCACAGGAAAGGGGTTCCTTTTCTTGCATTTGGTATAGGCAGTGTAAGTCTAATTAAACTCAGACAAGTTGTTCTCAGGTTGTATTTAGCTTTGAAGTTTGCTACTTCTGTTAAAGAATAACAAAGGTTTGTAAACTATTTTTTA
Source organism: Sinosuthora webbiana (assembly GCA_013397395.1). Lineage (NCBI taxonomy): Eukaryota > Metazoa > Chordata > Aves > Passeriformes > Sylviidae > Sinosuthora > Sinosuthora webbiana. The sequence continues at coordinate 2,577,852 of VXBN01012756.1, forward strand.
TTTCTTCCATCTGTACTGCTTAAGTAAAACATACGAACTCCCTCTAGAAAGAAACAGCATATTACCCTTGCCACTGTGATTACAATAACATTATGATTGACAGCAAGTTAAATTATGAGAGTAATTTAATATCTAAAGTTTCAAAAAATAAGCATCATTGCCTGTAATTATTACAACCATCATCCAGGAAGTGAGAACTCAATTGTACTTCCTGCTCTGACAGAGAGTTTGATTTCTATTTTATGGTCAATGTGAAAATCAGTTTTACAGGAAGTGTTAAAAAACAAACAGGAATAAATTAGAATAAAGACACACGGTGAAGGAGAAGATGAGTTCATAGTTTACAGGTAATGACCCATTCCCTTTTTTTTCCGAATTCTTACCTAGAACTACCTTTACCACTCTGAGAATTGCTTCCAGCTCTTAAACTTTCTCCTCCCTGAAATTAAATAAAATAATAGTTCTGGAAAGTGAGATTAACGTCCCTAGATAACTTGATTTCCAGGATACCTTTAACCTTTACCTTTTTCCCTTATACCTTTAAGTTATGGCTATGTGGTATATTTATTTATGTGACAATATTTGATATACATTACACTTATGTTCCTAGCTGAATAGTAGCATCAGCTTAACAGCTGGATTACAAAGGACTCCCAATTATTTCAGTCTATTGCTCATAGTTTTTAAAGGGTGTAGCAGGTTTGGTCTTTTCAGGATAAGAATAAGCAGAGGCCAGAAATCTTATTAGGAAACAGGTAAGCTGTTTTACAAGAGGACCTATAGAATCAGATGTTGTATGCATAAGGTATATTTGGTGCTCAAATAATAAATTGACATATCTGGTTGCAGACAGGAATATGTGTTTATGAATCAATTTTCCACAGAATTAACTTCCTTAAGTTTCCTTAATCAAAGTGATAAACTGATTCAGATGTACCTTTTGTCCACTGCTGAGTATCCTGTCATCAAATTCTTTTTACAATCATCAGGAAATCCACAGTTTCCTGTAACATTGAGAAGGTACCTGTCTCTTTTTTTTTTTTCTTTTTTTTTCTTTTTTTTTTTTTAATCTTCTTCCCAAAGAAAATATGTTTGCGTGGTCCATGGACACAGAAGTTTTGCAGGGTTTTGAGGTCCTCCTCTACAGCTGGCTACAAGAATACTCTTAAAATCCCAATCTAATGCCTGTAGAAATGACACCTTGATCAAAACTTATAACAGAAAACCTCAATAAAAAATCCCAAGGTTTTTAAGAGAGGTTGGCAAATGCTTAAAAGAGAAAAAATATCCTGAATTATTGGCAAATGTTAAGACCAATATACTTGAGAAACATTTCTGAAGTACATTGACTGCAACCTCTTGAGTAGGGGGAAAGCATGTATCCATAGTTCAAAATGTTTGGATTGTTTTTGAGCAGAAAGAAAGACAAAGATTTAGAGTTAATTTTTACTGATTTGTTTGCCGAATGCATATTGAGCTTTTCCTGATACAAATGCAGAGACTCCACTTGCAAGAACAAGCAAGTGAGCAGTCACATCAAGAGACCAAGTTTTCATGTTCCATTGTTGAAGACTAAAATAAAATGTTCTGGTTATGGCTTTGAAGCCATTTATTATCTTTTACACAACTTAACAGAACCTGAGACAACTGGATTTTTTTTTTTTTCCTTGAAGCCAAATAAAAGCATAAAAAATCAAACCTAGTGCAACTAATAAAAATGTATAACCATATAATATTGTATAACCATTAGACCTTATAACCATATAATATTGTATAACCATTAGACCTTATAGGAAATATAAGCATTTTACAGAATATAATCCATTTGATCTTGATGCTGTAAGGATCTAAGCAAAAAATTCCAACAGACAAAGGGCAAGATAATAATGAAGGACTAAAAATAAGCAGAATACCATGTCAAACAAACAAAACCCCAATACAATCAGCAATGGGAGAAGACCCTCCCATTTTCGAGAGGAGCAGGAGCATTTGAATAAAACACTATACACCAATGAAGACAACTGGAGAAGAAATAATATATGATAACTTCAGCTGCAACTTGACTTAAAGAGCTCTGAAGGCTAATCAGCTTCAGCTCAGTGAAATGTCAAGTACCACGGACATTAGTGCTAAATAAATGTAAACATTATCAGCGTTACAGTACTGTGTACTGAGGTTTAATTTAAGTAATCTTAAAGACTAAAGGTTTTGTGTTCATAATGGTGATGGTTAATGAGGTACAAAAAGTAACCAGTAAAAAAGGTGTTACTGATAAATTAATTTAGTAAAGTTTAAAAGTTTCAAACTGTTCTGCTTTATCAATCTTATGACATCATTATAAAGTCCTGATTTTCATATGTGTGTGTGTATATATATGTATACATTTATTTAATGGAAATACTTCACCCCCAGTTGACTAACTGAATATTTTTCTTTGAAAGACTGGGATTATTCACCTTGTATCCTTATACTACCATTGTGTTCTCTTCTCTTTACTCTCATTGCATTTTCTCTGAAGTTGCATTTAACATTAAGCAATAAAGCTTTGGTAAGAGTATTCTCAGTACCCCTTTGGTTAGCCTTGAGCTTTCTTTTGCCATGAAGCATGACCTTCTATTTTTGTGTGCATATGAAAGTTGTTTAGAACAGAGACAAAATCTAGGGAAAAAAAAAAAAAAAAGATAATAATATTGCAGAGATATATGACTGAATCCAAATATTTCTTTACTAAATGATTATCTGGTTTAAAATAACTATGAGATAAGTCCTGAAAGCATAATCATTATCAGCAATTTATAATCACAGTCATACCTGCACTATCAGTGAAATTATTTTAAATTATTTTGTTTTGAGCTGTTAATGTCCCATGAGTTTTCCACAGTGCCTGATGGTAAAAGTTTGCAAGAGAAATATTTTTTCCTGTAATGCACTAGACAATAGATTTTTATCAGATGACAGATTACACAGTGGTGAAAATAATAACAACAAAAAAGATTCAATAAATCAGATAGGTCACAATTTTTTTTTTTTTTTCTTTCAGCACCACTGACTATATTGGAATGATCTGTTTTTAAAAATCTTTAAGGTTATGGGTGGCAAAAAATGGTCCTAGATTTTTGGTTTGGTTTCTTTTTTTTTTGTCTTTTTCTGGTATTTGTTTTTGGGTTTTTCTAAGATTTTTGGTTGGTTGTGGGTTTTTTGATTTTTTTTTTAAATTTGCATACTTAGACCCTCTGCTGGTGACCTGAATGGAGTTGTGCCAATTTACATTAACAGTGTTGACACATATTTGGCTGTGGATTAAATTAATGCATTTTTCATCTCATACATCTGCCCCAGCCTGTTATCAGAGGCTGCTGTCCCTATGGCAAGGGCAGATGAATGAAAACCTATTTCTTAATCAAGGCTAACCTCTTAAAGAGACTTGAAATCACCATTAGCTTACCTTAATGTGACTGGCTGTAAGTTCAAGGAAATGCTGAAGATCAATTTAGCTCTTCCTGTTCCTGTGCTGGCATCTTCCACAAGTGGAATACGCAGCTAGGGGCTGGAGAGAGATTCAAATGTCAAATCTCAACATGCCACATTTTTTTCTTTCTGACATGAAGTCTGCTTCAGGAGAAAATCTACTTGCAGCTGGTAGGGATGGATGGCTACTCTTCCTCACAAGTCTGCACTGTTCAGGTGTCTAACCCTTCTTTGGGTTAGAAAGCAAACTGAGAAATAAAACAAAAAAAACAATACCAAAAAAACAACAACGACAACTCCCTGCCCCCAAGAAAAAAACAAACAAAAAAAAACCACTATAAAAAACAAACAAACCCAACCAACCAAAATAACCCTCAAAAGCCCAGCAAAAAGCCAAGACAACAAAACATGTCAAAACTGAGAAAGTATTAAACTCTGTTAAGAAAGAAACTTAAAATGGAAGGGCACATCCTTCCAGAAGTCATTACTGTGACTTGAGCTATGAGAAAAATTAATTGATTAATCTTTAAAATGTTGTCCACTTGCAAATTTTCACTCCTATTTGATGCTATGTTAGACATTCATTCTCTTATATAAACTGCACAGTGATATGCAAGCAGGTAAGAGATCCTTAAGCAGGTGAATTTTTTTTTTTTTTTAAATAAAAAATATGTCTTTTCAAAAATAAAAGGAAGCAAATAACGAATGGGAAATAGTCCTGAACCCTTAAAAAAAGTCTGGGTTATTGTGTGCGTTTCTCTTAATATCAACCTCATTAAAAGGTAACTGGTTTAGTCCTTACAATATTCTAAATAAAACATACTGAATTATATGACAATATGAGAGGACTCTACATAATTCCCTAGGTAGTGAAAATACATTTTCAGTACTAAATTCTCAAATATAGCGAAATGGAATTTTACCAGTCTTCCCAAAACACTGTGTTGAGGGAGAAGAAAAAGCATGAGAAATATCCTCCTGACAGGTAGTGAAATGAGAAGCATTTGAAAAATGCTGCTTTGAATGAAAGTGCCATTCCAGCCCTAGCCATAACACCACATTTCCAGCTCTACAGTCACTTGCTTCCTCGTGAATATTCCCCTGCCTTTGAACACAAGGCCTTTATTATTCATTCAGCAGCCTTCCCAAGATGTTTGCTAAAACGCAAGGAGGCATAAGGATTTTAAACAATAAATAAGTCACCTCAGTACCACTTGGCTGTAAATTAAACACAGACTTCACTGAAAGTAAAAACAAGATTTGACCTTCACTATTTCAGTACACATTGAGCAGGGCAGTGCAGGGCAATATGAGGGGCAGTCTGAGCAAGCACCTGTACAACTTGCAAACAGCAGAAGAAGGTGCCTGTGCCACAGCCATCCACAGCTGTAGGGTAGCAGCCTGCATATCTTCAAACTGAATTTTATTTCATTCCCTATATTGGTGTCAGAGACTGTGAATTGGAATATCTGAAGAATGGGAGTACAGTAAGGTTTCCTTTTTTTGCTGTTCTAAATGTATTGGGGTAGTTTTTTAGTTAGAGATCTTTTTCCTGCCACTCTTGCTCAACGTCTGGTCACAGAGAGCTAAGGACATAAATGTTACAAACAGTTTTGACAAGTTGGAATTGTTATTGTTGTACCTATAAAATATCAATTGTAAGTCTACCAGCCAGAATAAACATTAAATAAATTCATACACAACATATTACTGTACATATTGTAAGTATTTGATTTGAATATATTCCTGGAATGCAATAAAATTTGCTGGATTTTTTTGTCTAACTTATTTTTTTGTGTTTCAGAACACACAGTGAATGCTTCTCTTGATAATTGTACCCACACATGCAGAAAAACATTGACAACTTGTTTGAATGATAATTCAAGACAGAGAACTTTCCTTTTGATTTGGAAGTCTGTAGTTGGTAAAATTGCCTGGCTGCCAGATTTCCTGGCTTGCCATAGAGACAGAATGGGGCCCCCTATAGACTGCTGTGGGCACACTTGGTCTGGTATGGTCTTCCATGAACTGCAGGGGAAACTGATCAAGTGCCTGGAGAACCTTCTCCCCTCCTTCTTCTTTCACTTTGGTGCCTACAGGGCTGTTTTTCTCACATTTTCTTACTCCTCTCACTCACAGCTGCTGTGTATTTTTTATCCTTTCATAAATACGATATCATAGAGGAACCAGCAGCATTGTTGAATATCTCAGCTTTGTGCAGTGGTGGGATCATCTCAGAGCCAACTGAAACAGGCTCTGAGGCCAGTGCAGCTTCTGATCTCACAGGAGCCACACTTGCAGCCCTCCCGCTACCAAAACTGTCATGTAAACAAAGTCCTTTGCTGCTGTTCATTTCTATTACTTCTTTTACCTCGATCAAATCAAATTGTATTACTCTCTTCTAGTTTAAAAAAGAGTCTTCTTTATACATTCCTGTCATTGGTAACAATATTTATGTTGCCCTGCCTCATCCTTTCCTAATTTCCTTTTTTGTCAATGTCAAAACAACTCATTCTTATACAACAGAGATTGGCCAATATCTTATAAAGCAATTGTCATTGGGTAGCCTCACTCAGAAACAGGGAAAAAAGGGAAAAAGAAAATGGAAAAATTTGAATTACAGAATTGTACAATTTATTTTTTTTAATGCAGGAGATTCAATGGCATTGCTCATTTTTATTATTGATGATATAATTTTGGTTGCTTGGGGACAGCTGGATGTCATGAAACTTTAGAAACATTTTTCTGTGGATTAGGGTTTGCCAATGTATCTTATCTGTTCTGTAGCAGCTGTCATGATTAGGTGCTACTGAATACACTTTTTTTAATGTCAAGCAATAAATAAATAATTGGTAACAAAAAAGGGATAAGCACTTGTAATCTAACTGTATATCTTAAACCTGAGAGGTGCATCAAGTCACTTTGCCAGTTGTTCGCAATCATTCTCAAACATGAAAACAAACTGGTAGCAAAACTAAATCCCAGAAGGATGATAACTACTGAATTTACATCCACCAGTAAACACAATTCCACATATGTTTCCCCTGTATAAAATACGGATGAAGAATTCTTAAATTTATATGGTATGAGAATTACATAAACAGCAGGAAGGGCATAGAAGAAGAAACCAACCAAACAAGTTCAACTTTTGAGTGTTAAGTGCCAAAATAAAGGCCATATGCAGCAGCTGTGTTTCAATGAAAGAAAAGAATTCTCTTCAGAGACATCTCATGTACTGTTTGAGTGTATGTCTAATATTCATTGTGATGTAGTTGTGTATCATCTGATATAAGAAGACTGAAATAAAAAAAACAGAGAAATACAAAACATCAACATTACTTTCACACAAATTAAATTATAAAATTACTGGTTCCTTCCATCTTCAGTCATCTGTAAGGTAGATAATTAGTAGGTAGGCTTCTTCTGTACTCCAAAGATGTACCAATCCCAAACTAAAAAATTATACTTAAATGTGTGGGATAAGTTGTCCCTGAGGAGGGCCACTTTATCTTCCACACAAATTGAATTTGGCTGCACAGTTAGTCATCTAGTGTCATAAGAAAGTAAGAAATTTGTGTAAGAAGTGTAGAGATGAAAAAGGACCTATGGGAGATGCGTGTTCTGAAGCAGAAGCTGGATGTCAAACAGGATAACAGGTATCTCAAATGTTACTGAACATATGTTGGTCAACTGGCACTCTGGTTTTTTTTCAGAGCAATTAATGGTGTTTCATTCAGCTGCACACTCTGCAGATGCATCTCATGCCATCTTCAAACCATGCAGTTATCAAAAGCATGTGCAAAGGGCTGACAGGGCAAGCATACAGTTGTCTGAAATATTCTACATGATTCCACCTGGCTTGATACTGCTGACTCTTGGTTCAGAACTGAGTGAATTTCCCTCTTGTTTTTTTTGTTTTTTTTTTCCTTCCTTCCCTTTTTTAATACAGTTATATCTGAAATCCTGAAAAGCTTCAAATACCATTGGACAGCAGTTCAGTTCAGATGACTGTATGGAACTGTCGGAACTTTTAGGCTTACAGTGCTCATGAGATTACACTGGGCACTCACTTCACGGAGAGTGAATAAACTCTCCATTAACTATAATGAGAGCTTAAAAACTTGCCTCAAAGGCAAACATCTACGTTGAAACAACTGAATTTTAGGATCAACTCTTTGAAGAGAGATTTCCTCTCTATTTGTTTATCTAAATATAGGCATGGTTGGTGTAGGTTATTAAAGCTGTACATTATTACAGACAACCAGCCCTATGTAATAGCCTTTCAATTTACAGATTAGATAGGATCCCATAGGATGCCTCAAACAACAAAATATAGTCTCTGTTCTATCAATTAAATTCAGATTGCAATGCTGAGTAATATAGGTGTCTTGACTTCCCTGTGGCCAGCATTTTACATTAGCTTGTGAGAAGTTCTTGATAATTATTAATAACCTATAGAAGTACTTTGGAAACATATATGTAATAAAATTCCCTGTAATTATCTCCTCTTAAAATGTGATTGAATAGACACCCAAATCTTTATTACCATTCCATGTATTTCAACAGCTGGATTTGTTTTCAGTGTTGTGTTTGTATTATTAAAAATTTAGAAGATCATTATATTGTTTACCTTTGTTGTTGTTGTCACTACAGTCTTTGTTGTGTATAAATGTTTTGGGGTAATTCTGTCTTTTGAGCATCATAAACAGTAACAAATGTTTTTTGATTCACTTACAAATTATAAGAGAAGAGCCATGAAATTTTCCTAACCTTTTCTGCAGCTCAATAAATCACAAACAGACAAGAAAGTTAAGCACTGCTTCAGTGGAAAATCAGCAGACAGATGTAGCACACATTCCCCTCAAAATAATTCAGAACCTGTTCCAATTTATCAAATGCCTACTTTATCTGTCAAAACAATGTCCTTTCTCAAATAAAGGGCATTGTTTCTGCAGCAAGAAAAAGGTTCTGATGTATTGCTATCTGCAAATGGATGGTGGAATAATGGAACAACAGGCAGCATTTCAAGCTAAGAGATCAAAGGGCAGAATACATTACAATTCTTTTTAAAATAAATTAGACTGAAATTGTAATTTTAATAAAGACATTTATAACCTTAAACAATATTTTTTGAGTTCCCAGATCAGCAGAAACAATAAGAAAATCCCTTTAATTATATAAGTAGATGCATTTCTTCCCATTATGAGAACTTTGAATTTCAGCTGTAATGTACATTACCTGATATCTTGTGCTGACATGACACTATCTTACATTTGCAGAAGAAATATTTTCAATTGCCTTATTCATTTTTACTGTATTTTCATCATATTACAAAAGCATTCTTAGATTTATAGATTAAGAATTTCTGTATATTGAAATCTGCCAGGATAATTTTGATCTTTAAATGTTCAATGATGTATTATGATATTAAGTCACAGTATTGAATCATACTCCTCCTTATAAGCAGCCATTCTTTCCAAATTCCACTAATAAAATTAAATCAAGGATTAAATTCTTTTAATCCTCTCTAGAGCAAATTAGAAAATGACAACAAAAAAGTAAACTGTTAGTAATTTTCAATTAATTGAAAAAGCCCAGGAGTTTTAAGTGTCTAGCAAATCTTTTTACTCAAACCTGGTTCTATTATTAAGCTATTGCAATGTTCAGATACTTTCTTTAACCTCAACATGTCAGATATTTATGAAGATTCCTGCAGCCAGCTTGATCCCGAGCTGAACTGTGACAACTTTGCGCTGATGTATCTGTCTCCTCCATGATTGTATGTGGCTCTTTCATTCTTATAGTCTTCCATTTTTCAATTCTTCTTTATGTAACTCTGTCAGTTATTAGGTTTTTCTCCTTATGAGACATTTTTTAATATCACAGAATCCTCCAAAAATACATGACTGAATCAACTCCTTTAGAAAAATATTCTTCTATAATCAGCTAATGACAGCTTCAAAAGTTAGCAATATTTCCTTTTTTTAATGTACACTTAACTTACAGCTTGATATTTATAATCTATAAAACAGTCTCAAACATTCTATAAAAAGAAACCCAAGGATCAGAATCAGAGCAAAGTAAAAATAAGAGGTCAGATAAATAAATCTGAGGTCAGATTTATTTCCAATCTAAGTTTTTTTTTTGGTGCCCAGTGCAAGGTAAAAACTAAGCCCATCATCTTTAAACTTGGACATCTGTTAAAGCTCAGTTGTGCCAGCTCTTGCTCAACTGCATAAGTAGATATCTGCGTTTATAAATGGTCCAGCTGAAATCAATTAGTCCTTGTACAGTGCAATACAGATGATAGGGAATTCTAAAATTTTCCTCATTAAGATTGGACTAACTCAGAAAGATTACTGATTTCAAAACAAGCTTTGACCAGTGTGAATCTGGGTAGAATTGTGGAAGAGTCATTGCATCCCCAGTTGCACATCAATAGTCCTTGGCTCGAGGTGGTTCCACACACTTTTACTACCACCACTCTGTGAGAGCATTCTCTGTTCTTTTGCAGGCTGATTGAACAGTTTAATTCAGAAATATGTACCAGTGCAGCTGATTTTGCCCACACTGTGCTAGGGAACACTCACATGAACAAAGTTTGTTACTGAAAAGCTGCAGGATGACTGCCAGCTAGTGGGTAGTGAGAAGAAACTGGGTGATAAAAATTGTCACTTCAGCACAGCCCAAATGAGAAGGAGTTGTGTATTTAAGTCTCAAAAGTATGCAGGATTGGGCTAGCACAGGCAGACCACAATTCTGTGAGAAATGAGGCATTCTTTTACTGCTCTTTGCTGCTGGAACCATTCAGAACAACATTAGTTTGCCTTAACCAAGCAATAGACCATTTTTCAGGACAGTTTTGTTGTATTGATCAAAACAAATTTAAACCAACAGATAAATAAAGAGTCTTTCTTGGAAAGTAAATGAACTAATGTTATGAGATCTAGGCACACATATTCAAGAATCACTTCAAGATCTTCATCCCACTCATATTTTCAAGAAGTAGTTGACATTACTTCTATCATTTTATAAGCAAGTACATAGCTGAAAACTCAAAGATAACTATTTAAGGAGTTATGAGTAGATAAATTTTATGACTGATATTTACTCACAAGTGATGAAAATTAAGAACTGAGAGACAACTACAAACGTCATTTTAATTTAATAAAGATATTCTGTAGCTATTGACAAAAGAAAATGGTCATTAAATAAAGATTAATGAGGAAGTGAATTAAATTCAGAGAATGTGAAGATAAAATAAAAAAAGTATCTGGAGAAAACAAACCTTTCTCTTCCAGATATTCTTAATCAAAATCAGAGACAAAACCTAAATTGAAATGGTTAATTAGGACCCAGGCTGAAATCTCTAGGCAACCAGAATGCCAGCTGAAATTAGTGAGGCTTCAGATGCACAGATGATTAGGAATAGGATGATCCCAGATCAGCACAGTTTATACAGAGGACCACAATCTCTATTGAAATCTGACTTTGGGTTGCTCTGGAAGCAAGCTGGAAGAATAGAAAACATCCAATTTGAATATCAGCCATAAACTATCTGAAACCAAAATCAACATAGATACATCAGTGTAAATGGTTGGCAAAGAGCAAATAATTTGCCATAATTCTCTGCAGAGCTGAAGCAGGAACTTTTCCTCAGAGTCATTTCTGATGCTGAGAAAGCATATTAGGACCTTGTTAACACAACTCTCTGCTGCCTTGCCCATTACATACTAACCCCTCCCCATGAAACAAGCATAAAAGTGCGACTAAAAATGATAATTCTGGTGTGATAGCACATTTCCCAGGGGAAAATGACATGACAAAGCACAGGAGACTGGAAACTAAACCTACCATATTTAGGACATACAAAGTACCCCATGTCAAGTGAAAAAAATATTAACGAACTCACTAATGTTGTCTGTGGAACACTTTCAGATTCATGTTTCTGTATGATACTATATATAAAAAAAATCACACAAGATTTTTGGTTTGGTACAGTTTCCTTTCTTTTGACCTCATACCTCTTTTGCTTAAGAGAGAATTTTCTCAGCAATAGCTCGAAAATACAGTACATAGGAAAGAAAGTGAAAACTTTGTTAATTAAAGTGATCAAGACTATAAAGGATACATTCTGTGTGAGAAAGAATACTCACAGAAAAAAAAAGGTAAGAAAAAATTTGCCTTCTTAAGGAAGTTAAAGCATTCAGGAAATGTTTTATTCACTGATAGCCAAGAAAACAGGATCTTGCCTCTTTACAATACAAAATAATGAAAAGTAAAATAAATTACATACAAGTGATTTGACAAAGCCCTTCCTAACTGTAATAAAATTTCACAAGGTGGTCAAAACCCACATTGTTATCTACACTTTCCACTAATATAATTCTGCTCAATTATCATTTTTGTTTTGAAAGCTAGATTCACTTTTTTGCATATGTGAAAGAAAAATGAAGCCACTTGTGTCGCTCTGTTTTAACAAAAAGATCAACAAAGTGGTTTGTGGTTCATATTTCCATCCTCTTCTAACAGAAATTCATAGGAAACCAAGTGTGAAACCAAAGAGATGCATAGTATCCTTATTTTCCACTTGATAGTCACATGTTGATCTTGCAATTAGGGAAAGAAAATCAAGACAGTTTAATCTGGCTTCTCTCAGGAAAATGACTTGAAGAATAAAAAGACCTGTATACAGTTAATAATTTAGAGGGTAACTATGACTAATACTTAGATGAACACTCAGGCTTATGAAACCTTGATCTTGTCTGCTAAGTAGCTTTGTAAAAGGTAGTCCCAAATGAAGCTTTTTCCATATATCATTTAGTTTGAAAAGAAAAACCAACTAATTTAACTTACATTTCAACAAATTATGTTGACTTTGGTAGTGTATAGTATCAAATTAAATAGCTACACATCATATTTTTCTCTAAAGTTAAAATTAATTGTGACATTGAGTAGATAGTTAAACATACAGTAAAAATGACAATTTAAAAATGAAATATTTCATGCTTAATTAAAAAAGGTTATGAATAACTTCCTATTTGGGCTGTTTTACAGTTCTTCATCATTTGAGATACACATCAAAACATGAAAATAAAAACCACAGATCTTCCAGTCTAATACACAGCTTACAGTAAAGGGAACTTTGAATATCCCCTTAGAGATTTCGGCAATGATTTTCCACTCCATTACACCAATTTCATACTGGGGTAAGTCCATTGATGTCAATGGTGTTACATCAGCTTAAAAACAATATGACAGAACAGAAGATCAAGGTTATTCAAGCTCTTATTTATGGTTATGGAAAATTACACACGTCTGATGTACATAACAAGACTCTGTTGTTTTGTATTTCTTTGATAATGAAAATGTCCTCGTATACAAAAAGACAGAAAACTGAAGTTGAAACATAACAGATATTTACCAGCTAAACATACATAGGTGTAGACAGCAAATGCTGGTTGTAAAATAACCATGCAAGATGACAGCTGCTCAGCTATACTAAAATTAAATGTGAGAAAAGCTTGAAGAGACTGAATTTTCAGAATTTATGAAGTTCTAGGGAACTATAAATCAGGAAGTTAATAAGTTTAGCTTTATAATTACTTCTGCTGTACCAGTATTTTGTATTTATTTATTTGCCTTAGTATTTTACTTTTATTTATTTTATATTTCTAGAAGTGCAACCAGACTGATTATTGAGAATTTGTGAAATAGTTTGCTCTTGAAAGAACAGGCACGTAAGTAAAAATGCTTTCATAGTCACAAAGTTAACTACAAAGACAGTCTCCTTTCTGGAACATAAAATTTATCTGACTGGCTGAATTTTCATCATAGCTAAGAGATTTTGCCTGAGAGGGGTCTGAATCTTTGGTTACTTCTAATACACAGTGCTGCCCAAATACACCACAAAGCTGTTTGGACAAACTGTCTGGCACGTGGCAGAGCATATCTGAGCTTTCTGTAAAAAAACTCTGGTATGGCTGTGGTGGGGAATCAACTTCTCTTTTCTTCTAGATGCTATTGCCTTCCTCAAGAGCAGAGGAGACAGAAGCATAGGATTCTCTCTCTCCTAGCACATCCTACAAGTAATGCTGGAAAGACTGCAAACCTTTAGGGATCTGTAGATTCACCCACAAAACTTTGTAAGAAACATACATGGACAGTCAACATGGATGCGTAGCTGTTTTGTGCTCAGGCAGTCCTGGGTATCATGTATTCATGGAATCCTGGGACGCCTCATTTAGCTTTTCATTCATGGAACTTCCAGATTTTTTTCCTAACGAAGTAATACCTAGCACTGCCTTCATTTATCTTGTATTTGTGCAGTAACTTATTGTCTAAGAGCACTTTTCATTTTTACTGACTGAGTTGCATACTTTTTCTTTAATAGAGTTTCTCTAATTTACACTTTTTTTTTTTTTTAAATCCTAATGCCAAAACCTCCTTACATCCTTACATCCCCTTCCTCTGCACCTTGATGTCATTTACAGGGTAAGACCCATTAAGAGCATGTGCTCTTAAATTTTCTAAATCAGTAATGGAAAACTGAGATAGGTGTAGGTCATTCTCATCTCATTTTTCTCTTTCTTTCATTTTTCCAATATTACTGTGATCCTTTCTTTAACACTTTGTAAATAGTTTTCCAACTAGGCCATTTTTGCCATAGATAAACATAACATGGGATTATGTCAATGGCTCAAAATTTGCGGCATTCACTGCCTTTTAATTTTCACAAAGCCTACTCTCTTGTAAAAGGAGAAATTATATGTTGTTTGAACATAAATATGTGAATTGTTTCTTGTCACCTTAATATTCCAATGTTTTATTGGCTGGATTTTGGCCCAGGTGTTTTATATACTTTATGGCCGTAAACAGAGACAGGCTCAGAAGTCTATTATTACACAGAATTGTGAGTAAGGCTACTCTATAAATGCAGCAGTATCCACTGGCTGTTGTATTTTCTTCTGAAATATTTCAAAGAAAAACAGACAGTGTGACATCTGGGTATAAAATCCTTTTACCTTATAAAGCATCACACATCAGCAAATTTAGTGGTTTACAGATTAGGTATCTACTTATCAGGAGGAGACCAAATTTATTTGGAGAGAGACCCATAAACATACATATATGATACCACCCAAGATACAAGAGTTAGGTTATCACACTCAGCTTTTAGCTTCAGAAAGGAATTTATTTCCAGTACATTATTTGTCATATCTTTCCTGAGAAAAATGAAGCTTGGGCATGAAGATCACATGTAGACTTATTTAATGTAAATACTAAATTTCGATTTTTTTTGAATCTATGCTTGAACTCAAAACCAATACCAGAATAATTTAACTGAACTATCAAAAAACCTCAAACAAGCAAAAACCAACCTTCAAAATTTAAATACTTTTGAAAGAAACAAATACCAAACAGTAATAAAAACCTTAACTTAATAATAAAACATATTAAAAAATAGAAAAATATTGATGTATACAAGAATGACACAAGTCTATAAGGAAATATACCACAGAGAACTTGGATATGAAGATGCATATTGATTTAAAAATACTTTGAGTTAGTGCAAAAGAATGGATAGTTTCTTATTTCTCCTGGGTAAAAGGCAGGCTAAATGAGGCAGGAGCCTCTGTCAGGTCTTTTATCCTGTTACAGACTTATTTCAGGCTGAACTGAGGCACCTTCTGGAAAGGTCTGTCTTCTTCTATTTAGAATTAAAGTAGCCAAATTTCTTACATAAGCAGCTAATATGCAGGTGGCTAAAGTTCAGCAAGATTAAACCATCCTGTCTATAATAAACCATGTCCTGCTCCAATTGTTTCATGGAGTTTTAATCCCATTTTGCTTCACAAGTTATATCAGTGGGGTAAAAGTAGATTTCTGGAAAAGAAATTCATTAATTTCTGGATTGGCACATTGATCAGTGTTTTTATAAATGATATATTAACAGTTAGCAATCTATCTCCAAAAATATTTTTTTCTTATTTAGCCCTTTGCAATCTTTGACAGTCTGAGAGAGTTGGGGCTGTTCAGCCTGAAGAAGAGAATACTCCAGGGAGACCTTATAGTAGTTAAGAACAGTCTGGAAAGGGATTTTTCAAGGGCACATGGTGATAGGACAAGGGGAATGACTTAAAACTGAAAGGAAATAGATTTAGATTAGTTGTGAGGAAGAAATTCTTTACTGAGGGTCACAGGAACAGATTGTCCAAAAAATTTGTGGCCACCTCATTCCTGGAAGTGTTCAAGGCCAGGCTGGATGGGGCTTTGAGTAACTCTGGTCTAGTCAAAGGTGTCCCTGCCCTTGGCAGTGGGGTTGGAATGAGATGATCTTCAAGATTCTTTCCAACCCAAGCTATTCTATGATTCCATGATACATGTCCAGAAGGTTTTGAGAGTTTTGATTTTGATTTGTTTTGATATTTGTATTAAATACAGTATTTCTATGGTTGGATATCTGAAAGTGTTGGGAAATAATGTTTTGAACACAATTTTTGATGAACACAAGTTTGTAGACTGTGGTGGTTTGTTCTTGTCTGTCAGAAGCCCATCCATCTGCTCTCTCATTCCCCATCCTGAACAGGATGGTGAGAAAAAGAGGTGAATGAGTGGAAATAAAGAGAGGGAGAGAAGAGAGAGAAATAAAATGAGTTTAGGCTACTGATAAGTTACATAGTTTTAATAAAGTGAGAAATAAGGGGTTCTTGGCCTGTGGGATTTTAAGCCAATATTTCTAACAGCACAGGAGAGTGTCCTACCTACAACACACAGTGCAGGAGTTATGGACAAGGATATGTGAAGCATGGTGAGTACTTACTACACTTCTGCTGAAGCTCTATTGCTCTCTCGGGAAAAATGATTCTCACAGAAGTTAGGGCATAATTTTTATTTTAGTAGTTAGGACACATGCCTTGGAACAGTATACCAGAATTTAATTATTTTCTTCTGTGTGGTTTATACATTTTATAAGCAAACAATTTTGACTGCAAAACAGAAACACTACTTCAAATTCAAAAACATCCAAAGGAGACCAAAATGTTTTAACAAGTCTCTTTTACAAGGTATATAACAAATCCTCTGCCAGATTTAAAAGCATGGATAAGTAATGAACCTTTTGTGACACTTCAACTAATTTAAAGAACTGTCTAGATCCTTTGCATTTACTATATGGTAGCTATTCAGTATTAAATACCATGGACTCTTTCTTGTATTTACTGTGGAACCATGAGATCCATATGGATTGAAAGACTTTCCTGTGGGATCACATCCCCTAATTATTGCCTAGTTTTTATTATTTTTTGGTGTCTTTCTTCTGAGTACAGTTTTTGTAAGCCTTCAAATAAGCACAATCACATTAGAAAAGCTTGGGCTGTATCTAAAGCCTGAAAAAGTTAACGGGAATATTCTCACTGATTTCGGTGGCTTTGTTTATACTTAAAAGACATGCAAGCTGAAGTCCATCATTCATTGCTATGTGTCGCTGTCAGGGACACGAAAGAACCACACTCAGTCAGGTTTAGAGGTGAGCAGAGAAAGAGGAAGTTTATTATGATTTGGGGTTTAAATAGGATTTGGAATGTGATTAAGGATTGGGAGATGAGTGGACCACCTCTCTGACTCTAGTGGTCAAACCAGCAGTCCATCACTGACAGAGAAATGGAAACAATCTTCCTTGTTTATGGTACATGCATAGGAATCTCCAGTAGAAATACGTAAACAATCATCAGAAGGCTAAAGAATCAGGGCAACAGCTATGTATCAATATGGGATATTTCTTTGCCTGTGTAGACATATTCAGATATTTTAATGACAGTGTTCCACATAAATAAACCTTTTCTCTTGTATATGCTACGAGACAATTTCATCAAGTCAAATAATATGTGAAGTCAGAACAAAGAATTCTTCTTTTTCCTTATATAATATATTTAAGGCTAGACAATTGTTCCATGTCTTTCCAATTTTGTATTTCTCCTGTTGAACCACTGTTTGTCTTAATGCATATTGAGTCCAAAACTGCAGAATTGTCTCTGAGTCATTATAAACCAGCGACAATAAACTTGTCTGTTAAAAACACAACTTCTTTATTTTAGTAACACAGGAAAAAGACCTGCATACCACCCGCTTCTTATCTCCCCTAGAGGCTTTCTCATATTCTTTGTGAAAACCAGTGCCATACACTTGCATACTCGACAGCATTTTCCATGGGACAAACTGAGAACTTTCAACTCTTTAAGGAACTGGTGCCTCAAAATTTTCCTAAGTGTTTTCTTCCCAGTGCATATAGTTTTTTTTTTTTTTTTTCCTGGAAGTGGAGCTAAATCAATTTTTTAATCCATCAATAAATTGTTTTTGTAACACAGTTACAAATTGTAAGCTTTTATTTTATTTATTTGGTTATTATTCATTTTATTCATTCCATTAATGGGAGTTTGAAAGAGGAAAAATATTTTTTCAGCTCAAATCAATAGGAACACTTTTAAATATAATTTTTGCAACCCAATACCTGGCAGAATTTCTTTGAAGAAATTTTTACTTATTTCATCCTCAAGATTTTAACACTATAAGGTTTATCATATTTCTTCTTAAAAGGCATTTAAAAAAAAAATTGTGCTAAAAAAAAAAAAAACAACCTTACCAATGCATTACTTCAATAATTATAAAGTTTGTTTGAGTTTTTTTCCAGTTTTCAGAAGATTGCCTGTTTTTCACAGAATTTTGTAATATTTGTATGACTTTAAGGAAATAAGTAACAAGTATATCTTTGAAAATTTTCACAAATAAAGCACAGTCATAAAAATGAATAAATTTTATACAATACTTCCAGCATTACTCTCTGGCTCTCTAATGCTGTATCTAACGCCAGCTTCAAAATCATTTTGAACTGACTATCAAGGCATATTCATTGGCAATCTTAGTCTTAATCTGATCTACTGATTCTGTTCTCATTTTTATTTCAAATTCCTACAATTTCTTCTCAATTAGCCTCTCAAAATATCAGCATCCTTTGGCCTTGAACATGGTATCCTATTTCAGTGTTTTCATGTTTCCTTTACTCTTTGATTAAAACCATATTTCTTGTTATATTTTTCCTCATAAAGCACTTCTCCCTTCTTTTATTTTAGGGATACAGTTTTCATTACTTTGTCTCATTTAACAAAAAATATTGAAATGCTCAACAGTTTCAGAATGAAAGACTTTTAAAACTAAATGTGTTTCTTACCTCCTCTTTAGCTGGCACTCATTTTGTTTTTGCATAAAGAGTGAAGTGTTTTCTAAATGACTTACAATTATTCTCTTTATGAGGTAACAGTATCCCCCATCTCAAGGTAATTTTCTTAGTTCACAAGTACTCCAGTTAAAGTGCAACAACAATTACTCAAAACCAGGTACCAGGTCTGGCTGTGGGTCCTCCTAAGAGCAATTCATCTTCTCAAAAAATATGTTTGAGAGAGATAAATATTGTTTTCAAGAATATTCAAGCCTTCCCTCCTCTTTCTTTGCTTTTTGTTTGTTTGGTTGATTTGGTTTCTTATTTTGTTTTCTGCACAGAAAAGACTTGATACAATTGCTCACACTTCAGCATGAATTGACATTTGAAATCACAGGAAAGTACCCTGTGTAGTCCTACGCTGTTCAGACAGCTTTTCTGTAGTCTTCTGTCATCCGATGCACAAAAGGTCTAAAACATTATTTCAGTGCCACTTGACACATATTTTAGGCTGTTTTATCAAGATCATAGTCCAAACACCAGCTCCCATTTGACATCTACCTTTGGTCATTTCGCAATTCTGACTGAAATCTGGACTCAGTTTCTGGTATCACTTCTTGATTTTTTTTTTATTTTACAATTCATTCTTAATTGCTGCCTTACCACTGATATTTAGACAATATTCTTCCAATGCAGTTATAAACAAGAAGCTCTCACAAACTGGGAACAGCATCCTGATGCCATAAGAGTAAATAGGGATGAGATTTATATTTCTGGAAGTTCACTACAGAATTCAATTGCTTAAACAGAGATATCTGGTGAAGTGTGAGATAACTGAGGGTATCTAACCTGACTTGCAGTTCCTCACCAGAAGCACACAAGTTTCCCACAGATCCTGTGTGTTATACACCAGCTGCGTGCACAACACCTCAGATGTCATGTGTCATTTCAGATAGTTCTCACTGTGTGTGCTTCAGAAACTTAATCACACCACTTCAGATGTGTAGGTAAAATCCACCTTCTGTGTACTTATTAAAAGTCAGCCAAATCATACATTAAAAATAAATCTAGAAAGTTTGTATAAGATCTCCCTTAAAAAAGATACCTATAGTTCATTTATTTTTTATATGCTGATGATATAAAAATTAGGTTGGTCTGTACCAGAATTAAGTGATCAAGCTCTCACACTCTTCTGAAGTCAGCTATTGGTTAGACCTGAACATTTTGGTTTAAATTAGTACTTTTCCTATGCACTTAATCAGAAAGATACTTGAAACAAGGGAGAGAAATTATGATTACCTTTTTTTTCAAATTTAATTAGAAATCCCATGAAGTCAGCATGTCCGTACCTTGAGGGAGGGACTCATTCATATCAGTTAGCAACAAACCATCTGGTGTCTTTAGAAGGAATGCTGATAAAGTTTCAAGAGTCCTTGGCCAGAGGAAGGGATTGTGGTCTTAGATATTTATTCACAGAGATGCAAGTATCACTTTATCACTAGAATCATACTGTTTATGCAGCTTTTCCTAAAATTAAGCTTTGGAGAAAGATTTATGAGCATTATGTATCCTAAAGTTATTCCAAGTCCAGGTATGACCTGACAGGTGCATAAAAAGGGAAATTCATGGGAGGTAGGCCATCTCCCAATACAAACACTGCTTCTGAGATGTCACAACCACGAGGTTGTCACTGCCCCTTCACCATTCTCTGCAGGTGTGTGAGCTCTGGCAGCAAGGAGTCTGACTGGTTTGAGTCAAGGCAGAACTGGTGATACAGAGATATGTCAGATCACTGGTGCTAGCAGCCTTTGAGGCAAAGGAAGGAAACAATTCTATTTTTGTCTCAAGTAGAGAGAAAATTTTAATTTTTCCCCCTTATATATCTTCTGCATTCTAAAATGAAAACATATATTTCTTTCCCAATCAAGTAAATAAGGTAGAGGAATCAGCAATTATAAGTAAAAAATTGCAATTTTGTGAATGCAGTGTTCAGAACAAAAGTACTTTTTAATATTTTCATGCAACTTGTTACAGATAAGTGATCTACTGTCATACAATTAATTTTTTTTCAAACTTAGCAAAATTTTATGAAAATAGAGTTATAGTTAATATGGATAAATGTTGCTAGAGTATACTAAGTCATATAACATATGCTAAGTATTCCACATGTCAAGCTATGAGAAAATAAGCGTGATGCAAATTCATTGTCTCATTCCATGTAATCACACAAAAAAGAAAAGTAAATGTTGTCGAGTCATGTGCCTTCTGGAGTATCATAAAGGTCTGTTCTTAGTGTAGATTATGTGGACCCTCTCATCCTGGTCCTGGCATATCAAGAAAGAAATACAATAATTGCAAATAATAAATGTAAACATATCCAGGTAATTAAAAAATTATAAATACTAAGCAGCAAAAAA
>VXBN01012756.1:2598971-2616185 GCA_013397395.1 Sinosuthora webbiana
AAAAAAAAAAAAAAAAAAAAAAAAAGGGCCAGTAGTGTGGAGAAGACATGGATTTTTTTGATAAAGAGAATCATATGAATCATGGATATTTAAGTGTATTTTAACAGGTCATAAACACAGAAGTGAAGAATACAGTCACATTCAACATTAAATTCTGAAATTTACTGAGACTGAGGAGGATTTTGAAGTCACAGCAGAGCGCCACATTAGCTACTATATGAGGTGCCCATAGAAAGCACACATAACCTTAGGGGAACACATAACCTTAAACAGAAATAAGATGCCAGAAGCACTCACATCTGTACATGGTATTCAAAAAACACCAAAAAAATCTAGACATTTCTACTTTAAAAGTTTTCTTAAAGGATGTGTAGAGATTGGGATATTTCCTAAGTAAGTAACAGGAATGTGTGTGGCACAAAGGGAAAATTTGGCCTTACAGAGCAATGTCCCAAAGCATCTGGGCTGCACAGAGAGCTGCTGCAAAGCTCTGGGGGTGCGCAGAAAAGATTACATATTAAAACAAATAAAACCCCCAAAACAAACCAACCAACCAACCAAAAAACCTAACAAAGAAACAAAAAACACACAAAAAACAAAACAAAACAAAGACAAAAAAAGAAAAAAAAACCAACCCAAAATCCATCTGTATACATCTGAGTCCCCTCAGGCCAAACACGTGTTTACAGGAAGGCACATGGCTTCTGTGGGTACACTTAATGTCCCTAACTAGATAGAGAACCCTTGAACAAACCACACAATTCCACGGGCCTGGATGGTTTACACCCCTGAGTCCTGAGGGAACAGGCTAATGTCATTGTGAGGTTCCTCTCAACTATCTTGGAATAGTTATGATAAACATGAGAGGTTCCTGAAGAATGGAGGAGAGAAAATGTGGCTTTTGACTTTGGAGATGAAAAGAAAGCTCAGGATTACAGGCAGGTCCACCACACCACTGTCCCTGGGAAAATGATTGGGAATATCTTTCTGAAAAGCATACAAATACATGAAGGAAAAGCAGGGAGCAGTCAGCATGGGTTTAGAAAAGGGTAATCGTTCAATCAACCTGATAGGCCTCTACAATGAAGTGAATAGATTGGTGGGCACAGAGAAAACAATGGGTTATACTTTCACAGCAGATGTGATATTGTATGTTCTCTACATTGCGAGAAAACCATAAGGGTCGCTGTTTGTCTAAAGTGCTGTTACTCACTATGTGAATCTAACTTAAAATTTTCTGACTATAGATCTAGAGAAAAATGTTCAGAACTAAATAGTGTGTCTTTGTTGCTGAGATGAAGAGAGTTTAATATGTCTCATATGAATGTTCCCATTTATAACAGTACTCTGCTTTGAAATTTAGGTCATTGTCAATACAACCAACAAGCGAGTGACAGAAATGCTAGGATCTTACAGCAGTCCAGAGAAAATAAAAGGTTCTCATACTCAAGAAAAGTGAGTAAGAAAAGTGAGGCTTTACTTTGGGAGCCTGGAAATCAGAGAATTTCTCTCTATAGTAGAAAAAAATGTAGAAGAGATTAGAAAAAAGAGTAACCACAGTCAGAAAAATGCAAGTTGTGTCTCAAACCTTCTCTCCAGTCATTAGTACAAGATATTATACTAGAACAATTATCATAAAAATCTTAGAATTGTTTGTGTTGGATAGACCTTAAAGATCACTTAGTTCCAACCCTTCTACCATAGGCAGGGACACCTTCCGCTAGACCAAGTTGCCCATCCAACCTGACATTTAACACCTTCAAGAATGAGGCATCCACAGCTTCTTTGGGCAACAGTGTCTCATTACCCTCACCGTAAAAAAAATCTTCCTAATATCTATTTTAAACCTGCTGTCGTTCAGTTTAAAGCCATTTTTCCTTGTTCTGTCTCTACATGCTCTTGTTAAAAGTCCCTCTCTGACTGTCTTATAGGCTCCCTTTAGATACTGGAAGGTGTTCTAAGGTGTCCAGCCTTTTCTTCTCCAAACTGAACACTATTTAAATATCTCTGCCCTGTATGTGCTTTTCACTGCTAAATATCACTTTTTTTTTTTTTACTTTCTTGATGTATTGCACTGTAGAAATCTGAAGAAGTGTGAAAGAATATGACTTTATTAATAATCCCAAATGTCAAAAATTGTCTGTATTCTGTCTTTGCAGAAAGCCACAAGAAACTGTGATTAAGGATCCTCTTTGCTCCATTACAAAGTTCTTCATTCGACGAGGAAGAGTCCTTGCGCCCGAGAGGTGCTGGGTGGCTTTGGAGGCTCACAAACACATTTGCTGTTGAATTAAGAAGCTTCTTATGCTGAACACCTCAGATTAGAATCTCTCTCACTGTTTGTGCATTCAGCTTGCTGAGGAGCTTCATCACTTCCACTAATGAAAAGTAGGTGCTTTACACATTTATTTTGTCATAATTTTTGTGGTCTGATCCACACACTAACTGGAGTACAAGGACATTTGTTTGGTTATGCTACTGCAACATTCTTTGTAGTGTATGTTCCTTTTCAATAGGTAGGAGAGGATATTTCTGTTTCTTCTACCAGAGTGATAAAATAGAACACATTTGGGCGTTGAATTACATGGTCACAGTCATCACAAAAGTAATTGCCATCAAGTAGCTGTGCCACTGAGGGTCTGCAGTGACGAACAATGCACTTTAAGAGTACACTTTTGTCTCTTAAGTTGAGCTTCTTCCATAAGCCATCTGAAGAAGAGCTTTAAACAAGTTATCAAGGTCAGGGTTATTTTGAATGATGTTCCAATGTTTCCCTAATAATTGCTTGGATTCTGCCCATCTATTCTTTCACCTAGTGACATGACTAATAGAAAGTTATCTGTGTTTTGATGCAGAGTTGTTTCAGTAAGAGCTCCACTCATGCTTTTCTAACTCCAGGTTTATTCTAGGCATTAGGGAATTGTGCTGAAGGCAAGCACCTATAAAATAAATAAAACTTCTTTCTCAGCCCATCAGACCTTTTCAATAAAGGCCTCTATGTTTGAGAAACTCTTGAATATAAAATGTTATTTAATCAGTAAGTCCCAGCTTTTATTAAAGCTAGCAATTTTTGTATGTTTTTTTTCCTTGTGAATAGGTGTATTTTCTATGATAGGCAATATTTCATCTTGAAACTTGTTAGTAAAACTATGTATCAAAATAATGTCCCTTTTTCCCATTATGTTCAATATGGAGATGAAATATTTTACAAATTTTCTCTGCATCTGTCAAAATAAACAAAATATAATTTCCAGGATAATCTGTAATGAATTTTAAACTTTGTTTTTTTTCTTGACAAGTTACATTTTCATCTTTAAAATGGGGAAATAAAGAAGATTCATGTATGTTTTTCTCTGGATATGTAACATGTCACTTCGACTCGAATAAATGAGTAAGCTTACAGTAAGGTATATAACATCTACTAAGTAATGCAGAAATTGTTATGTCACACATTTTGGAAATGAAATAACTTGCAGATTAATTATACTTCCCTATTTATTTATTTATTTATTTATTTATTTATTTAAATTTATTTTCCCCATGTATTTAAATGCTATTTTCAGCAAATTTGGTTTTGTAAGAAAAATACTATGTAAAGTCTATATTTTGATTTAGGATGACAAAAAGCAAAAAAGAATGATAACTTTCCTTCCACCTCTAACAGAATCAGCATTTTTATTCTTTATTTCAGGGCTAGAATTCTAGCTCCTTATTTGGAAGAAAGCCCAGAGACGTTAGAAGAACGTATTCTTCTACATCCTTTGACATTAACATTGTCACTGAAGTAGAAGATCTGGACAGTCTCTTCTAACCTGGATGTTTCTGTGATTCTGTGATTAAAAAACAAAACAAAACAAAACAAAAAACCCACAAAAAACCCACCACAATAACCCCACAAAAACCATAAAGTACAGAAAAACAACACTTGTAATTGAAGTGAGTATCATTTCTGACTAAAAATCCTTGTGGAAAACACGCAAAAGGACATTAAAAGTGCTTGTAAAGCATCTGAAAAAGTAAAGTTTTGGAAGAATTGTTCAAACCATAGTGATGCTAGCCAGAAATTGATGACAAATTAAATAAACCCTCAAAATACAAACTGGCAGAGAGTTTATCATTTGAAATACAGAGACCGAATTAATCATTTGTGTAATTTGAATGAAGTCAGTTGGAATTATCTGAGGAATTAGTATAGCCCAATTTGTTAAAGATATGGTACTGTAAATACAGCACTGTGTCGGATGTACATGTGTTCAACAACTGCCTCAGCTAAATAAATAAGAGACTCTTTCCCCTTAGCTAAAAGCAACCTAAACACTTAACTCAGACTGTCCTGGTCTGCCAGGGTGCAGAAGTGGCCTTCAAACAAAGCATCTCTGTAATTTTCACTTGTAATCAAGCAGGCACCTGAAAAATTATATAAAGAAAGAAAAGAAACAAAAATAAAAGAGAAGAAATTACCAAAGATCAGAAAGGAATAAAGGAGGGAGGGCAGCATGAAGGGGTATTCAGAATACAGCATTCAGTCGCTAGCAGTCTGATCTTCAAAGGATTTCAACCAAGTCATTAAAATAGGAGGTTAGTTTTTAATGAGAAGGTATACAAGATGCCTAGTATAATTAGACAGTGGGCTCTGAGGATTTACAGGACTTATGAATTTTTGAAACAGAAGAAATAGCTGAGCAAACTGAGTTTAACAAGTACTATCCTAAATATTCTGCAACCTGCACATCTGTAAATTTTTTTAATGTTATTGTTCTTCAACCCCAGCTGGCAACCAAGCCCCACAGAGCCACTTGCTTACGCTCTCTCCAGTGGGATGGGGATACAGAGAAAAGAGTAAAAGTGACAAAACTCATGGGTTGAGATAAAGATGGTTTAAGAGGTAAAGCAAAAGTTGTGTGCACACATGCAAAGTAATACAAGGAATTCATCCACCACTTCCCACAGGCTGGCAGGTGTTCCACCGGGAGAGCAGAGCTCCCTCCCATGTGATCGTGACTTGGGAAGACAAACACCACCACTTTGAACAACCCTCTCCCTCTTCCTCCTCCTTTCCCCAGCTTTATATGCTGAGTATTACAGCATAAAGTCTGGAATATCCTTTAGGTCAGCTGGGGTCAGCTGTCCTGCCCGTGTCCCCTCCCAGCTCCTTGTGCACTCCCAGCCTTCTGCTGGTGTTGTGGGGTGAGGGGCAGAAAAAACCTTGACTCTGTTTAAGCTCTGCTCAGCAATAGCTAAAAGACCGCTGAATTATCTACACTTTTTTCAGCACAAATTCAAAACATAGCCCCATACCACTTACTGAAAAATAACTGTATCCCAGACAAAACCAGCAGGAATACGTATGCTTTGAACCTTGTAAGACACTGTAAAACAAGTTCCTTCCCCACTAACAGTTTAATTGGAAAATCCTACCATGGGTTGCACTGGATCCTGTCACCTTCTCTTCCCACCATTCTCACACAGTGAAAGCTATTCTTTTTTTTACTAGACAATTCATCATGTGTACTTTACTTATGTACAAAAGAGTTTAGTAGGGTCAGTAAGTGAGAGCAAGGCTGGGCTTTCATGAAGGATTTTTTTTTCACTTTGTTTACTGCTATGCAGTTAAAAGGCTCAAGTTTTACATAAATGCATCATTTACTTGAAATACTAATAAGTGATCAACTCCTCTAAATTCTAGATAGTAACAAACATTTAAGGTAAAGTAAAAAAAAGTAAGGGTTGTTAGATAGAGAGAAACTTTAAATTATGTCTTGCTCACACATATATGAAGCCTACAGAAGCATTGTTTAGAGTTATGTTTCTCTCTAGCTTAATCTAGTAAATCTAGTAGAGATGGTTTTTTTTTTTTCCCATCTCATGGGTCCTTTTCCTTTACTTTGTTTTTGTTTTGTCTGCCTGGATGTGGTGGTCTCCTTCTGGAGCTCCCTGCCTCTTTTTTTTTTTTTTTTTTTTCCATATGAGAAGGCTTTTGCATGTAAGCATTTACAAACCTTTTTTATTTTTAGGAAATAAAAGAGCTGAATGCACTTTTTAATGCATTTTTAATGGCTGTTGCTGACAGACAAGACACTTTGTTGGTATTGTCTTACATTACTATTATGTTAAAAGACTTTTATTTTTATCAATATCTATTGTGCCGTGTGGTTAAAATGACAAAGACTCCCACGCTGAGCAAATTGAACACGCTTTTCACTTCATTGAAGAAAAGGACCAGTTCTGGCTGCAATGGCTTTTATTTTTTTGGAGAGGGGGAGTCATTGTTCACGTTCTATTGACTCTATGGTTCCTGTTAAATAATGTTCATGTATTAATAAGAGAATATTTATCTTTAGTGTACAAATAACTTTCTTTAAAACACTGTTCCATCTGGAGTATTTCCTCAGGAGACTTGGTCTTCTGCTGCCACCTATAGCCAATATAAGGTATTGTTGCATGGAGCGTCTTCTACATAATGCAAACCGCAGGGGCATGTTACAGTTTCAGAGACATCCCTCCACTTGTGTTTGTCAGCATAATTGCCTTTATAAAAAACCTTGGAGAAATTCATGTAGAGATACTGTAAGAGAAATCACAGAACTGGACAAAACCATTCTCATTTACTTATAGTCAAAAACTTTTTCCTGTAGGATGTGCAATTCTAGTTTATTTATTGTCTCTCCTAAAGTGAAAAGAGTTCCATCTTTTAACTGCATACATCAGTTCTGTTCTGTGTTTGATCATTTTTTGCTGTGCCTCATGCTCAAGACAGCACTTAGTGATAAGGTTTCCTTGCACCTCACTCTAAGCTGGTGAAATACCCTTTTGTACATCCTTCACGCTCATCATTCTGTTGCTGTTATCAGATTGTAAAGAAAATTCAGACTGGTGGTTTTTCTTCTCTTGTTTGTAACACACAGTACAGATTAAATTTTGCCAGGCTCCAGGCGTCCTGGAGCTGTAAATCTCACGACAGGCACTGCACAGATGTGTGTCAGAAGGAATACCAGCCTTTGCTTCATTCTGCCAAACCTCTGTGGGCACTGTGAAAGAAACCTCTGATAAGAAATTGTACAGCACAATGAAGTGTTAAAAAAGGTGTAAAAATAAAAAACTCTCAGTATATTGCCCTTTGCTTAAACATGGTGATCTACCATCTACAGAGGCTTGAGATCAAAATGACTCTTCTTCACCTGTTGTTTCTCTGGGGTCTTGTCCCAGAAGCAGAAAAAGGTTCCTGTTACACATTCAGACCGTAGTATATTGTAGCAATATAGCAACAATACAACCTGGAGCCCACTCCCTCCTATGCAGAAGAAAAACAATAGCTTAGACTGTGAACACTAAAAGGCAACAGGTAGTTGTGTGTGTGTGTGTTTTGGGGAAAGCTGAGGAAAAGTATCAAAATCTGAACTTTTGAATACTCAAGAGGAAGCCTGCTACATGCTGGTTAAGACCATTGAAGGTTAGCTGCAATTTAATTTGAGTTTAACTATGCAAAAGGGATGCTTCCTGAATCCTCCAGTTACTAAAGAGGGATGAGACAGAACCACAAGCTGAGACAGTAAACAGACATTATGTTTCTATTATGTTTCTGCATTTAAACTACTTAGGTTGGGAAAACTGGAGACAGAAGTTCAGGAAAAGTAAAGGAGGGAAAAAAAAAAAAAAAAAAAAAGAAAGAAAAAAAAAAACCCACAAAAAAACCCAAGAGGCTTCAGCAAACAGCAGGCAGCCTGGAAAAAAATAAGGTGAAAATCACTTCTGGAGGAAAGGACTGAGAAGCAGGTAAAGATCCCAGACGTCAGACAGATACACGGAGGAGGTGACAAGGGAATGGTCAGGGGCCTTGTCTGTTGTCCCCCAAGGTGGCTGACTGTCAGCAGCAGCATGGCATGAAGAGGCACAACTTCATGTCTGATGTTCCCAGACCAGCAGGCACCCCAGTGTGGCACGGGAAAGTTGAACCTAGAGAGTGTAATACAGGGGAAAAAGAGCAAGTGAGTGTCATAAATGAGTGGAGTAGAAGCTCTAATTTTGATGGTTCACTACATTTGATGGTTCTTAAATTAACGTCAGTTTGCATATCCGCTATGGTTTTTACTCTCTCTGGTCTCCATCAGCATGACAGACAATCTCCTGCTCAGGAGTAAAAGTTACAAATACACAGAATCCTGGTAATGTCACTACAAACACAGTAGATCCCAGCTATGGCTCGTCCTGCTCTCTCTTTTCTTTGAAACAAAATTTGTTCACAAACCAAGAAATAAATCCCTTAAGTAGAAGCGTAATGCCTAAATTGAGCACTGCAAATGAAATTGGTCTAGTCACTATCATGCTGGATCAGGGAGCTTCTGAGGAATTTAGACCTGAAGAATCTTAGCCTTAGATATGTGTGATTGGTGGGTACAGAGAAACTAAAAACCATTGTGAATTTACAAATATTTTGATAAAATAGAGGAGATTTTTCCTGATGAAAAAATAATTAGTGGTGACATCTTTTCCTATTAGACAACATTGTTTTATTCATCAAATAGACCTAAATTAAAAAAAAAATAAAAATAAAACCCAAAACAACAAAACAAAACAAATGAACAAACAAACCTTACTCTCATCATAATTTTCTTCCTTGGTCACCTCCTCACTTTTATAATTTTCAAGGCCTGAAGAGCCATGAAATTTTAGATTGACCTTCTGCTTAGCACAATTTTTAACCCTGTTCAGTGCCTTCTCACAATAACACATTTGCATAACTATGTTTATCAGCTACAATGACCTTCCTCTTGCCTTTTACCAGTCATTGTAATTTAACACAAGAGGTACTTCATATACTTCAGACTTTAATATGCCTTTTTTCTGAAGAAGCTCTCAGTTGTAAACACAGACTGAATGTAAGTTTCTTGGTTAAATTTACTCATAGATGCTCATCATGTCTATCTCAACTTTAATATATCCATTTGGTGATTTTTGTTTCAAATAATATTTTTATCTGCAGAGAAATAAGTTTCATTTCTTTAATTTTTATTCTTGCTTGTAAAATATAAGAAAAATAGTTCAAAACCACCAATAGCATATTTGACAGAGCAGACCCTTACAGATATAGTACTGTTGTTTTCTGCTTTATCCTACACTCAAAACCAGGAAGTAGAATGCTGACTCATAGTAGAAACTAATTACACCAAAGAGTTAATAGAAAAAGTACTTTCCAGATTATTTCTACATATTAAAATGTAAACTGTGAAATAAAACATTGCCACATTCCATAAATCTATCCTTTGGGTGCTTTTCTTCACTTCCAAAAAATTCCACCAGTTCCTATTTAATTTCTCTAATTTTTATTTATCTATCTATGCTGATAGAAATTACAAGGGCTAATTTCTGTATACTTTCATAAACACATACACTACATATTTTGATGTTGCCACTTTGAAGTAAATTAAACTGCTGAATGAGTAATGTGTACTAGAAGACTGTGAACTTTTCATTTTGATGGAAAAAGCAAAAACTAATGTTACCTCCACAGAAAATATTTTGCAAATATGCAATAATTGATGTCCAGACTCTGGTTCTCTTTTCACATTATTATTATAAATTTTTAAAGACTCTTCAAAAATTACTGCGAAGTTCAAGTCCAATATAATAAATATTATTCCTGTGTATAGTGTAAATATATATTAAAGATTTTATTCCTTATCAACCAAAATGCTCATTCATTACTCACCCCCAATTGTATTCTCTGCCTGAGAACTTGTATCTCTATTCATCTTAATGAAGGAGTTAACAGTATTTCATTGGCATGGATGGCTACCATGAAAAAAGTCTGAGAAATCAATCTTGGATTAAGGACTGAAGGATTTGGCCCAATCTCTATAAAATACGAGAATATAATTCTTTTTCAAGGAAGAATAATTATCATCATTCATTGTCTGTTGATGGACTCTGTGATGACTGCATTACATGGCACTCTGGGTAGCAGTAAATGACTGTTGTACTTGAGAAGTCAGATTTATTTTGCACATGTAAGACATTATTTTCATTCTTGGTCTTCAAGGACTCTTTGTTCAGGATCTAAAATGTTTCATCAAACAATGTAGCATCTGTTAAAATCATAATCACTTGCACCAAAATTCATATTAAAAAAATATACTGTACTTTACTTCCTTTGTATTTTATTGCCCCCCCCAAAATAGGTGTTTTAACAATTTGGGAGATATATAGCTGGTTTATATGGTGGAAAAAAAGTGTTTCAGTATATTTTTGTTTTTAGCTAACATCAGAAGTGCAGCAGTGTTCATTTAGAAAAAATAAATAGGCTTTAAATGTTTTTATGGGCCATGCAAAGACAAAGTAATAAAGCAAGCATGTGGGCTTTATTAATCTATCATGAATGGTGTTATTAGCATGAAATATATTATGCAGAATTTGCTCAATTTGCAGGGAAGATTTTTGTAAGAAATTAAACCACAGCTTGTTAGTGGTTTAGTGTGAAGGTGAAGAGGAATCTTAAATTCTACTAGACTGTTGAATCTTAACTGTAGGTTAAAGACTCAGGAAACCAAGAAGACATGAAAGAAAGGATCAAAGAATGTCAAAGATATCTACTGCTGCATGCCAATTGTCATTTTGGCATCCAGTAACCGCTGTCTTTTTCAAACCACACTAATGTCATGAAAATACAAATATTAGCTTAATAGTAACAGCCTAATCTCTTTTGAAGTTCTGAGTCTCCTTTTCATTGTCTTTTATGTCTTTGTTGACTGGATCATTCTCTGCATATTTTTTTTTTTAACCTGGGACATGCTAATAAATGACAAGGTAAGGTAGCAAAACCTGCCTTTTTTTTCCCCACTATTTTCTGTTTTTCATATATTTTTTCTTCTCATTTTCTCTAAGGGTCATGAAAGTGCTTTAAGTTTCTGTTTCTTTATGGAGAAGCAGAATAGCCTGGAAACACACTAATTTTCAAACTAGATTCTCCCTGTACATTTGGAAATACTGTCTTGAATGTGGGAGAGATGTGAAGGGAAATTTAGTTTTACCAAAAATCTTCAGGATTTGCACAGTCCCTTGACTTGACTAACAGGATAATTTGACTTAACAAATTTTTGTTTGAGACACACCCAGTGATATCTAAGTTTTAAAACTTCTATTGTATAAACATACGAGGGGACTTGTATGTTCTTCAAAGTTAGTTCAAATTAAAGTAAAATATTTAAAAAATATTTAGTAGCCCAGTAAAACAGTACAGAAGCAATATTGTCTCTCTGGTATTTTATTTTTTTTTTCTTAGAGGGAAAAATAAATTATTTTTTGAAATAATGACTTTGTGAAAGAATGCTGTCATTATACCTGTAAGTGGGTAGGTAGATAAGTCTTTTACACCTCCCAAATAAGAATCAAAAGCTATGTTTAACAAAGATCCTGAATTTCACTGAAATATTATCAAGAAGTGAGAGTAAAACAAGAAGATAGTGTGGGTTTGTGGCCTGAACCTCAGTGCTTTATGCGCACAAACATGGACATGAAATACAAAACGCTGTTAAGGGCCTTTTGTTCTACTTGACACAAGTGTAATTAGGTCACTCAGTTTAAAGCACACCTAAGCATGGTACAATAAGGTTGCACATGAACCTATGAAGTGGTGATCTTCTTTTCTACTTACTTCATATTCCAATTTTGATATTCAAAATTGATGTAAATAATATTTAAAACACTTAAGAAAAGCTTGAGTACATAAAAATCTCAAAAATAAAACATGGTGCAATTAAATGGTACATGTGTCATATTAAGACAATTGTAAATGCATCCCAAAAGGACAAAAAAAAAATCACAAAATATTAGGGACATATTTCAAAATACATCACTGAAGCAATCAACAGTCATTAAAATGAACAACATATCACCATAGGGAGTCCTAAATTAAAAATCCTTCATACTTCAGAAGTCAGTATAGTTAGTGTTGGCAATGGTACACTTGGGATTATTTTAATATACTATAGGATCTAGCTGTTTGGTTGATATGCATAGTTACCCCTTTGATCAGTTATCATTTGTAATTTCCGTTTGATTTTTTTTATTATTATTTTGCAGATAATGGTTCCAGTGATTTATCATCAGCCCTCTGTTTTAATGGAAGACTTATTATTTATTACATGAAATAGTTTTACCTCTCAGAAAGAGAAGGGATTACTTAGTTTTTTTTTTTTTTTTTTTTTTTTTTTTTTTTTTTTTTTTTTCAGGAAGAAGAGGCAGTTTGGCATATTTCATATTGTCCAACTTCTGTTTAGTGGTGAGGATATTTACCTAAAGATACTTGATGGTGGCTACACCTCAACTAGCAATACTGCAGAAGAAAATGAGTTTGATCCAGCATTTTTATTCTATGATCACTGAGTAGCAATATAGAGAAATATCACTGTCATTCAGTCCTGGCTTTACCTATTCAACAACAACAACAACGACAACAACAACACCACAAAAAAAAAAACCAAAACAAACAAACAAAACGCACAAACAAACAAAAAGTTAGTGGATTGAGGATTTATTCTATCTCTTTTGCTGACATTGTTTCTATGACTTTCTTTTGTTTTACTTGAGCAGAAGTTGAGGCAAAAAGATTGGAAGCATTTTCCATTTCATTCCCACCTGATATAATCTGTATGAAGATTCAAGGCTAAAATTGTGTAGATATTCAGAAGAATAAATATCTACAGCACGGCATTTATTCAAAGAATAAATGTCTACAACATTAAAAAAAGGGTTCACATAGACTTTATAATAAAGAGAGGGTAGCAGGAAAAAGATATATTTATAAAAATATTGTAAATGAAACTTGAGAAATATTCTGAAATTTTGTTTCATTGTAGTTTTAAATAGTGATGAAGGAGCTTTTTGAAAGGACAAAATTGTATTAAAAATATGTGATTGAAGGGAAATAGTTGATATTTATTTTAAGAGCTAAGATATCGACAATCCAACGTACAGATATTCAAGTCATCAGTGATATGTTGGTGTTGGGCAAAAAGGTTCCTACACTCTATTTGCCGTTATAGTGCCATTAAATTTTACAAAAAAATTCTGGAGCTGGAAGCAATTTCTGCTTGTGTTTCTGTTTTGATTTTATGAAATTAATTCCATGAAGAACAAAACCGATTGTATTAAAATAAATACAGTGCTAGCCTCTTCTGCAAAGAGCAACAATGATCTCTAGTGGCAGCAAGTTTTATTTCAAGCTTAGTTAAAATAAAAACAAGATGTATTCTGCATCTTCATTTAATTTAGGTTGAGTGTGTTAATTGTGAAAAAGTTTTCTTTGAAAAAAAGGCATTCAAGCAGCATATGTTAATGAAACTTGATTCCATTTATTCAGTATTTCTCTCAACATGTATTCAAGTTTTTAAATCCAGCAGACCCTCTCAAAATAACCCAGTTTTTATTGCTATTTTTTTCACAAACTCTTTTAGCTATATTATTCCAGAACACTTTTAGCTGAGGCCTAAAATTCTCTGAGTTACTGTTGATATAACAACAGAAAACAACAAAATACTAAATTCACTCCCCGATACACAGGGTAGCTTTACTCTGTCTTTATATCTTTGTCATTTATTTTCCTTCAAAGATATAAGGTTTTGGCCACCCAAACCAGCAGCATTGTGTAATCTAGGAACACATTGTTAACAGTATGATTAGAAATGCTTGTAAAATTTTTGTATTTAAAGGGGACTCTGGATTAGAAGATATTAGGTTTTCCATTAGTTTTAAAGGAAGAAAAATAAAGGAAAAAAGCCCCACCAAAGATCAAAACTCTATTTACATATGCTGTCCTCATTTGGTTTTAAAGATATTCCCATGGGTCCACTTCTTGAACTCTTCCAGGCCCCAGTGGGTGGCATCTTGTTATTCGGGTGTGTCAACCACACTGCTCATCTTGGTGCCATCTGCAGATTTCTAAGCTATTGCCCACTTCTGTCTGATTGCAGCAGTCAAACCAATTCCTTATTCGCCTAAGAGTCCACACACTGAGTCCATCTCTCTCCAATAAAAGAGAAGGGTGGTGAGGGAACCATGTCAAAAGCTTTACAGAAGCCCAGATTAATGACATCTGTAGTCTTTTCCTTGTCCACTAGTGCAGTCACTCCTCCATAGAGGGCCACTGGGTTGGTCGGGGCAGACTTGCAGGGCTTGCCCATGGAGAAACCATGCTGGCTGTACCAAATCACCTCCCTTTTCTCCATGTGCCTTAGCAGAGCTTCTAGAAGGATCTGTTTCATGACCTTCCCACGGAAGTGGACTGACAGGTCAGTAGTTACTATGTTTCAAGGAACTCATAGTATCAAAAAGATCTTGTTGATTTATTGTTTACCTGTCTTTAAGTGCAAGGAACTCAGGGATCAAAAAGACTTGCATAGTGAAACACATTCATGCAATATATCAAATGAAATCTCACATCCTTAGATAGATGTTAGGAATATGTACAATGACATTCAGAGCACCAAGCTTCAAAATGGATCCCAAAGCGGCTGGTAATCTGAATAATGTTTCCAAAAGACTTAGTCTGCTTGGAGTTAGTCAGTGGAGAAATATTGAGAGTCAAAAAATCTTCACTTATTCAAGATGAGGTATTTTTCCTGTTCATTGATGAGATGCTGTTCTGTAAAAACCTAGAATATTTCTCCAAAAATCAGATAACCCTGTTTACCTTATGCCCCCTTGTTATATAGTATAGAATTAGCTTTCTTGCCAAGACCATGAAAGAAACACTTTTCAGACTACAGTGCTGTAACCTGTCTAAGCAGCATTAATACCCTATTCCCTTTTTCCTTGTAAGATTTCCAAAGTGCAAGCTATGTTAGAGAGAGTTTTACACCTTACATTTAAAAATTCTAGTAGTTTGTTGGAAGGCAAGGAAGACAAGGAGGAAAAGAGGAAAGGAGGAAGGGAGGAAAGGAGGAAACAAGCAAGCAAGAAAACAATCAAGAAAGCAGGAAAGAAAGCATGAAAGCAAGTAAGCAAGTGAGCAAAAAAGCAAGCAAGAAAGCAAACTACCTTCAGAGCTTCTTCAGACACTCCAGGTGGTTCCCCAGAGCCTTACATATATTCTCAACTGAAATAAAACACGATACAGTTAAAATAATAAGTATGTTTTAGGTCTACCAGTACGTCACAAGATGCCTCCCTGTTCAAGTGATCTGAAACTCCAGAGCCACACACAGTCATTCTTCATCATGTTCGTTTATTAAGGTATGGATAAACACTGCTATGAAAAGCATTTGCTAATATAAGCTGGAGAAGATCCTGGTCCCGATACTTTGCTGAAAACCACAAAATCATAGGTCCTTCCTATAAAATTTGAGGGCACAACTAAGAAACTGAAGCATCAGCAGTAATTTTGTCTACTTAGGGATTAAGGTTGCGATCTGAAAAGTTCCATTTCTTTTTGTTGAGTGTGTAAAGACACAACTGGGATCTGAAGACTCAGTTAAGATTTCCATCTTTGTTCACATTTCACGCTAAGATTTAGCCATTAGGAATAGGATTCATCCAAATCAGCATGCTGAGCAAGGTATGGCATAAGAGTAGGTAAGAGCTATTATTTAATGTCAGCCATGAGCTCTCAGTGAAAAAGGCACTTAACTGTGTCAATCATTTATCACAAAATGCACCTGCAAGATTCAAATTAAAATCTTTTTACTTTTGGGGAAGGGATTTAAAGACACATCTCCTAAGCTGCTCTATTATTTTAAGGTACTGTTCTCATAATCTGACTCAGAGCTGTTCCCCTCTATAAATCATAGTAATTGGGACAGAGACAAGAGAGTGGTTCAACATGGGTTTGTGCATCAATGCATACTCGATTATTTTACAAAATAACAGAGACCTGAATAGGACCAAGTGTACAGTACACACTTGGGATGTCTTTGCATCACAGGGATGTTCTGCCTGTCAATACCTACAGATAAATGCATGGAGACAAACAAAAAATATGTTTTAATAGTAAAAAAATAAAAACCAAACAGTAAATATAAATTTGATAATTCACTTGGAGTCAGTAGAAATATAGACAACTAGTGATTAAGGCATATACAGAATTAAGCCACATTGAGAGGAGTTGTGAGCTCTGTCTGGTGCCTTGTATTAAACTCAGAAGGAGTTTACCACTGAGGAACAAATGCTAAAATTACTCAGGACCTAAAGTGTGCAAGCACTGTATATCAGCATAGTTTTTTTGTTGATTCTAAAGTTTGCAGTATCCGAGCAATATTAGAAGAAGAAATTTTATACATTAGATGCAAGAAAATCTGGTCACTCCACATTAACAACTCTCCTACAATTATGATTTTTTTAGTTTCTCTTGTTATTTCAGTTTATTTTAATTTTTATGTGATGAAACAACCACTCTTCATGTTCTGAAATATTCTGAGATGTCATGGCAATATGGTCTTGTGGAAATCTTTTTCAACCATATGAAAGACAAATAGTCTTGCAAAAGAAACATTGTAGAAAGCAACTATTCAGAATGCCAGTTATTTCATATAGCTGTTTGACTAGGAAACAAAAAACTGTATTGTTAATTTTGGCATTTTACTAAAATGATTAACCAGTATATCCTAACATAAGGAGTACACATTTAAAATAGAATGAAAATGAAACTTAATACAACTTTAAGTATTCCTAGCAAAGCACCTGTTTCTTTTTTTTTTTTTTTTTTGTTGATTCTCTCTTCTGAATTTCAAAAATATACAATCATATTTGAAAAAGTGAAAAAACCCCAGTCCTGTAGTACTTACTCAGACTTTATGAAAGGCATCTTTAAAAATAAGAGATATATAAGTGAAGAAGCATTTAGTTTTGGGAAATAGTATTTTCAAAAGCCAGTAAAGGCATTTTGTGTGGTATATATGGTAGCAGGTGAAAAACAGAAGAAAAACATTCAGAGACAGATGCTACATTTAGGTAGGAAAGAAGTATACCAGAAAGTATAAATAAAAGAGAAGCGTGCCCTAGCTGTATTTCTAATCTGTGTATGCTGCTTAAAGTTGGGCATATGGACTGGACATATAGATTTGCTCTGCTACCAAAATGAGATTTCTTAAGCAGCAACAGAAGTGATATGCTTTAAATGATAAAACTGCCTCTCATTTGCTTATAGGTATTTCATTTTTTCATGCTTTGCTTTGGGAATGTAATTCTAATGTAATTCTAATATAGTGTGTATATATATATTTATAT
>VXBN01012756.1:2616367-2626384 GCA_013397395.1 Sinosuthora webbiana
TATATATATTTATATATATTTATATATTCTTCTAAAACCTATAACATCTTAAATGATCCAATTTTCCAAAGTGCCAAGTATATGAACTTTCACTGAAGAATTTGGCTGTCTTATCTGCCCTGCCTTTTATCTGTCTTTGGAAAGAGGATATCAGAAAGATGAAATTAGGTTGATTATTCATGTCAAGCTGATATTTATACAGGAAAACATCAATTCAACAGTTACAGCACAGGCAGTGGAAGGTCCTCCATATGATAATAATATATAAATATAATAGTGGGCAAGTGATTTGATAATTTATTCACCATGAAATTTGGGTTCTGGACTTAT
The DNA here is from genome assembly GCA_013397395.1 of Sinosuthora webbiana. Lineage (NCBI taxonomy): Eukaryota > Metazoa > Chordata > Aves > Passeriformes > Sylviidae > Sinosuthora > Sinosuthora webbiana. The sequence goes on from VXBN01012756.1 coordinate 2,616,698, forward strand.
CTACTGAAAAGTCATACAGTGCTGATAACTCGAAGCAATCACTTTAGTTGCAATTCAATCTGGGTTTATATCTACTCAGAATTGCGCAGAGGTGCCTGTACCTGAAATAGCCATTAGCAAAGAAAGGCAAAAACTAATTGCTAGATCCTCAAAAGGGCTAAAAAAATGAGAATTAGTGTAGACAAAAGGAAACAGATTTCTATTAATATCTGTGACCTATTTCATGATTGTTTTTTATCCTAACTTTTGCTAATGATATTTTTCTTGGGAAAGTACTAGTATGTCAAACTTTGCACTTCCAGTGTAGTGCGAATCACTGTCCCTGTGGAAAGATAGTTCAGAATGTTTATGAATGGGGTTTGATGATGCAGGAACTCCTATATTACATTAGCTCAGAAAGAATAAACTTTCTGTTGAGAAGATAAGAGAATTTGTTAGGGATTTTGTAGAAAGTCACAAGCAGTAAGATCTATAGAGCTACAGAAACCAGCACTCTGTCAGGTAAGACTATGGCTGGGATGACATAGTGAGAACTTTTACAAGATATGAAGGAACACTATTGTGGAACTTCCCCTATTTGGACTGTGAATGCTACCATTACACATGAAACCTAATGAGTACAGGCAGAAGAGCAGCTCCCATAATTAAGCCAATGGAAAATGTTTCAATCTTCTTCATTATCAAATTGTAGAATAGTTTGGGTTGGAAGGACCTGAAAGATCACCTATTTCAAACTCCCCTGCCATGAGCAGGCACACCTTCAAATATACAAGTTTGCTTAAACCCCACCCAAGTGAGAACACAATAAACTAAACCCAGTCCTCTAAATACTTTTGTTGTGGTGTGCAGCACAGGAATATTGATATGTAATTCCAATAAAACCTTTATGAAATTGGACATTAACTTAAACACCTGTAATGCTGGATTGAAAATGAGAGATTTTTTCTGTATTAGTGTTATTTTGTCACAGTTTGATTATTAAGAATGAAATCCACACAAAACCAGAAATATTTAATACTGTTTAAAAAAAAATGAAATATTGAGAGTTCCATTACCACAATCAATAATATGAAATAAACAGATTAAAAATCACAAAGCCAGCCTACCATCAAAACCATAGGAAATCAAATAAAATCAATCACCTTATAACTTTGATTTATGCACTCTTGCTGATCCTTTGTTAGATCTTTTGCCTGACTATACATGAATACAAGCAACTAACTGCTGGTAATTCCAGTGGTACCTAGGGATGCAAAAAGCAGATTGGGTTTAGTCAACATGATTTGCCTGCTATGTATTTAAATTCCTGAAAACCAAAACTGACTGTAGTGGATTGACTCTGGCTGAGTGCCAGGCCTCATTGAGACACTTTATCCCTGCCATCTTCAATTGTACAAGAAAAATATGATGAAAGGTTCATGAGTTATGGACACGGAGTGATTGCTCATCAATTATTATCATGCACAAAACAGACTCACCTTGGGGAAATTAATTTATTAGCCATCAGATCAGAACAAGTTAATGAGAAATAAACCCAAATATTGAAACCATCTTGCCCATACTCCTCCCTTCTTCCTGGGCTTAAATTCACTCACTATTTTCACTGTCTCATCCCAAATGGCACAGGGAGATGGGGAATGGGATTGTACTCAGTTCATCAGATCTTTTCTCTGCCACTTCCTCCTCATTCTGTTCCCCTCATCCAGCATGGGATCTCCCCCATAGGAGACTTCTCCACAAACTTCTTCAGTGTGAGTTCTTGATGAACTGCTCCATTGTAGGTCCCATCCACAGACTGGAGACCTTCAGTAACAAATGCTTCAGTGTGGGTCCCCCACACAGGATCACAAGTCCTGCCCACACATGTTCCAGTGTAGGCTACTGTCTCCAGGGGCCACAGGTCCTGCCAGAAGCTTTCCCACTGTGGCCTTCCCACAGGGTCACAGCCTTTTTTCTGGCATCCACCTGCCCCACCATGGGGTACCCAATGGGCTGAGGGAGAATCTCTGCTCTCCTCTCCATGGGCTGCTGGGGCACAGTTGCCTCACCATGGTCTGCATGGGAATCTCAGCTCTGGTGCCTGGAACACATCCCCTGCCCTCCTCCTTCACTGACTTTAGTGTCTGTAGAATAGTTTTTCTCACATTTTCACTCCTCTCTTTGGCTGATGTTGTGTAGCAGTTTTTTCCCCTATTCTAATCTGTTTTCTCAGAGACACTACCACCATCACAGATGGGCTTGGCCATGGCCAGCAGTGGGACCCTCTTGGAGCTGGCTGGGAATAACTCTGTTGGACACAGAGGAAACTTCTGGCATCTTCTCACAGAAGTTACTGCATTAACACCCCCACTACCAAAACCTTGCCACACAACCGAAATATATTATAACACTCCACTACTACTCATAATCCAGCAAAGTAAAATTAAGGGTGACTTCACCCTACATAATACCTATTTTAGAACTACTCACATTTACTATCTGATTTTCAGCTAATCAGTCACTACCTGTTACTGTGAAAGATGCCCACTTCAATGGTTAAGATTTTAGCACTTTATTTTACTATTTCATTTTACCATTTAATTTGCTTGATTACATTCAGTAACGCTGGTGCCTTCCTTTCCATGTTCTCACCTTCAGGCTCTATACTTGGGTATAGTACCCAAAGCTTCATTGGGTTTTAGCCTAGGCAAAATGGACATAGTGCGTCAAGGGAATTAGACAAAAAAGTCTAATTTACAAGGAGCAGGAAAATTCTTTGCAGAATAAAAATTTTGTACTACCTACAGAGATAAACCATATGGGACAAAAGTACTTGTACTAGTTGAAGACATGCCAAACACTGTTTCAACAATTCAACAATCTATATGCCTGGGCTCCAGGTCCAGAGAACACGCCCCAACATTTTTTTATTTACTCATATATACCCACTTGTGCTAAAATGAACTCTAATGAATTTTATTATATGTGACTGCTTCCTTGAGCTGAACTAGATAATTTATCTTCAAGGTTGACAAATTCATGGCACGAAAATGTCAAAACAAGTACCAGTTAAATTCTGTCCTCCTGCATCTAAAGACTCTGGAAATACTGCTGATCATCAGAGATATAAACAGCAGATCACAGCTTCTGAGCAGAAGCAAACAGTTAGGTAGATGACTTCTGGAAACATGGCCACAGGCATTCCCTAGTACAATATCAATGATATGTTGTTTATTGGAAATAAAGGGTGTTGCAGTGCGAGCCCTTTCTGAGCCTGGCCTACCCTCGGCTGGGCTCCCCAGCTGCTCGGCACATCTCAACAGAACCAGTGTGTGGGTCTTTGGTTCAGCAGCACCTCCTTCTTGGTTGACATGGCTGTGGTGTCGCAGAAAGAGGGGACTCTCCGAAGTTGGGAGGGAGCAAAGGTTTATTTGGGGGACACAGGGGAACCACTTCTTCAGACCATGCCCCAGGAGAGACACCTCACGCTAGGCGATGGTCTGTTTTATACATTTGAAACAAAGGGAGGAGGAGATTAGGACCAAAAGCCAATAATACAAAGCAACTTCATACATGCCAACTAATTTACTACTTAATTATCAAATCCAAAGTTTTCTTCTAGGCGGGTCTACACACCTCTACCAACCACAGGACAGAGACCCTTAAGATTTCTGGACTATAGAGATAACAAATTCAGTGATGGACAGAGGAAGGAAAGGGGGGGTATCTTCAAAAGGATGAATATACTTCATCCAGGGAAGGGGCCAATGAAAATCTGTCTCCAGGCAAAACCCAGGGATGGCATTGAAACTGTTATCAACTCAGAATAAGAAAGCATTCCAGTAACAAAGGGGCCCATCTAGGGAAAACTAAAACTTACACTATTCTAATAATATGTTTTAAACTAAATTTTGCAACCCCACAAAAGGGATACAATTTGTGTCACTCGTCAAATTTTTCCATAGTAGTGCAACAGGCAGGGCGTGTCACCTTTCAGGATGCTTGTACACTTTTAGGCTCTTAAATTTAAAATATTTGGCATAAATTATTACAGATTAAGTCCACCTCATTACAGCTATGCAAACAGAGGCATGTATCTGTTGCATTCTTTCTTTTCTAAAATTTTCTTTCAAAGGTCTTTGTGAAGCCAAGATTAATAGGCTAAAATAATCATGTTCTCATCTTAGTATGAAAGTTGCTTTGCTCAAGGCAGTGACTCTGCAGTGCACAGTGTGAATGTTTATTACTTACTCCAAAAAACGTATAATGCTACTGAATACGTTTTTCTAAGAGACCTGTAATGACTGAGAGCAGAGCTACTGTTTCTGAGCATCTCATTTCTGGGCATCTCATAAGAGAGAATGTAGATACTTGTGTTTGAGTCTATATGAAAGAAGGCAAGGAATGACCTGGAGAATTGGGCCCTAGATTATCCGCATTGCTTGGCTGTTTTACTTACTAACTGCATGATACCACTTATTACAACTCCTTCCAAAATAATGCTTGCATACAATTCCAGGACAATACTCCCACAAGACAATATAGCCTATGTGAGATCACCAAGATTCATTCTTTGGTTGCTAGGAAATGCAAACTATAGTTTTATCACAACTGTCTATTAAAACAGTCATGCAGTAATGCACATGCTTATTTGAGTGGAATAAACATTCATTGAGACTAAGAAAGATGTGTTCCCACATATTAAATATTTAAGCTCTGAAATTCACTTCCTCTAATATTCTTTTATCCTCCACATTGTTTTAATAATAGTTTTACTCTAGCATCTCTTCTGGAGTGAGAAACTTCTGCCCAGTGCAGCTCCCAAAACTGAGCTATGGTGAGCTTTGATTGTATCTGTTGGATTTCCTTTCTTTTATAGTCTTCTGATACTCTTACAGCAGCTTAGTACCCTCAAATGAATCCATCTGAGGGTACAGAGGGTACATCCACCTCATGCAACTTTCACCTTCAGAGCCTTACCATAAAAATGCCATTTTATGGCTTCAGTCCAAATGAGACTGACACATGCGTAGACAGCTGTTTTTAGTACACAGGCCAGCAGTCACAGGCATCTTTATTTGAAGTCACAACCAAGAATGATAGCCATTTTTTCATGAGATGTGAAAGGGTTGACAAATTTTTCTGGAACACTTTCCCAGAAAGTGAAAAATCTGAATTCAAACCATTGCTCTTCATAAGGTTTTCCAAACCAACATCTTTCCCATCTACTGAAATTGTGTCCTTAGGGCAGTGTGGCAAAAACATAGGATCCATCAAGTCAGTGAGAGTACAAGAAATCCAGAATATGATTCTGTAATGCAGTAATCTGGAAAATTCCCAGTGAAAAATATTACTCAGCCTTCTGGACAACTTCCAGAGCTCTATAAATATATTTCAAAATGTGTATTTCACATGAAGTTCATGAATGCATGAAAAACCACACAAAGAGAGATTAAAACATAAAATCTTTCAGTTACACAAGCCCACTGTTAGTAGGGACCATTTATTTTTCTTTGTCATAATCTTACTGTTCTTAGCTGGAACAGAGGGGCACAGCTTCAGCAAGAAAGACAACAGCCAAAATTCCAAGCCAGTTCTTTAAACAATACCAGTATGATGAATGAGGAACTGCTGTTCCCATAAAAACATACCAGTTGGTTTTTGTTTAGTTGGATTTTTTTGGTTTGGTTTGTTTTCCTGGTGACTTTTTTTTTTTTTTTGTTTGGTTGATTGGATAGTTAGGTGTTTTGTTTTGTCTGTTGGGTTTGAATCTGAGAATATTACCTAGGTTCACACATTTCACTCTTCCAGCCACCTTGGCCTCTAGCTGTGAATTTGGGTGCCACTAAATAATGTGGAAGAGAGCTGAATAAGAAATAACTGAAGAAAGATGGTCACTGATAAAGATACTGTGCTAATCAAGGTAGGAGATTATAAACATCGTAGAAAAACTTGATTTGGTAGCAGCTTATTCTTAAGTTTTTCCTACTGGTAAATAAGGGGGGAAATAGGGAATAGCTGATTGCAAAATTTTTCTGAATCTCTGAAGTTGAAGGTCTTGTAAAAGAGATAGTCTAAAGCATATAAAATGCTGCACTGGATATAACGTGAAGGTTAATTTTCACAGATTCCTGCTACATACCATGATTAGGAGACCCATGTATGCTTCAGAGGACAGAAAGAAATACTGATTAAAACAGTTCTCAGGAAAAATAGACCTTCAAAGTAGTGTTTAATGCCCAGTTAAGGTCACTGTAAATTATGAGGACATAGTTTATAAAACTGAGTTAGGAAGAAGAAAACCCATAACATTATGGAAGCTGGTTTTGCTGTGGGAACTCAATTACACAAAATACAAGATTTTTGGTGTACTTTTGCTTTATGCCTTCGTGCAACAGACACTTCTTTATCTTGTCAGAAGATGGCACCAGAAGACTGAATAAAATTTAGTCCTGTGCATGGCCTCACACACATCTTATCTGCATCTTTGCCTCCAAAGTGGCAGAAATATAGTACATGTGGCACAGACCCAGAAATTTAGAACTACCAAACACTTTAAAATCAAATATACTTTCAATAAAGAGTAAATGTAGTACTTAGATTGATTCAAATAGGCATTTTGTAGCATGTTAGATCAATACCTAAGAAGATACACTTTGAAAAAATACTTCAGTCATGGTTTAAAAAATAAAGTTTAACACCCAGGTAAGACTATTTCTTCAGTAACATGATTTGAGTTTAACACCAGATATTCTTCTAAAGCTAAAGTAGCATACATTTTATTAAACAGCCCTAAGTTTCATAATATTAAAATATTTTTCAAATTTAATAGAAATTAACATAATTTTTAATGGGTTTCTGTATAAAGGAGGAAATTTCTTTTAGTGAGGCAACCACTGGGTAGCACAGAGCTGATGAAACTTTGTTTATTTTCTACATTTTTTTATTCATTAAATCTTAAGAAAATTTTAGATTCTGTAGTAATAAGTCTAATAATAAGTAATAGTAATAATTACAATAATAATTAATAAGTTTCTGTATAATAAGTCTATAATGAATGTTCAAATTACCCTCCTCTGGGAATCTTCCATATAAATATATGTTATTTGTAAATTGAAATAAGAAATTATTTATTCATTAGTTCCTGTGACAAAGAAATTTATAAAAGGATTCTTTGAAATTTCTCAAGGTGAGTGAACTGTAAAACTTGTACAAAAATTGAGCTTTTACAAAAGAAAAGTCCTCCACCTTTGTAAAAATAAGATATATATTTAAGTTACAAAAAAAAAAAAAAATCTGATATACTTCCGAACTCAGGTCTGTTTTCTTTCTTCTTATAAAAGATACAGTTTACATACATAAAAAAACATGCACCTGTGGGAGAGTGTCCAGAGGAGAGCCACAAAAAGGATCAGGGTGATAAAACATTTCTCATAAGAGTGTAAGCAGTAAGAACTGGGGTGGTTCAGCCTGGAGAAGGCTCCAGGAACAACTTATTGAGGCCTTCCAATACTTAAAGGAACAAGAAAGAAGCATGGGTGAAGACTTTTTACAAGGAAATTTTGTTGTAGGATAAAGAGTAATGGCTTTAAATTGCAAGACAAGACATGTAGAGTAGATATGAGAAAGATATTTTTTTACAGTGAAGATGGTGAAACACTGGAGCAGGTTTCCCAGAGAGGTGGTAGATGCCCAATTCAGGGTCAGATTGGATGTCACTCCAAGCATCCTGACTGAGCTGAAGATGACCCTGTCCATTCCAGGAAGGGTTGCACTAGATGACATTTAAAGGTCACTTCCAACCCAACATCATTTTTTCTGGTAGTCAGTGACTGCATCACATGTCATCAACATTAGATACCTGACCTATTTTTTAATCTAAAATTACTAAAATAATACTTCAGAATGAAAACAAGTTAGATGTTAATCTGACTTTAACTCTGTGAGTTGCAGATAATTTCACTAAACTGAGAAATGTGTCAATTGCTTTCATACTAGTGTAGCAGAAATCAGAACAGAGACCTTAGAGTTCTCTTTTCAATTTAATATGAATGAGATTTTAAAATTAAGACTATTTAAATCCCTTTGTGAAGTCATAGAAATAATAAAATAAAGTTTCCATACTAGATTTTTGACACTCATGCTATAGTAGGAAAGTCTAGTCTGAATATACCTCTTTTTTTTTAAGATGAAAACATGATTGTATTCAGCCATAAAAAGAGTTCATACATTTCAGATATGATCACTATGTAGTTTACCCATGTGTAATTTGCATGAATACACTCAGCTTTTTTTTTTTTTTTTTTTTTTTTTTTTTTTTTTTTTTTTTTTTTTTTTTTTTTTTTTTTTTTTTTTACTACAAGATGTGTGGATTTCCCTCACGGATGAGCAGTCAGTGTCACCCTGTATGTAAATAATTCATGGGTGTTTTTGGAAGGTTCATTTCTATTCCTGTGAAAGAAGGATGGCTTTTTACACCACTAACTACTTGTAGGAAATCCCAGTCTTTTCATAGTTTCACTCATCTGTGAGTTTCCTGAAATGTCTGACTCAAAGGGAGATGGTTTAGAAAATGCTGTCACCTTTGTAGCACATTTATAAACAATGACAACGGATGTCTGCAGACACATACAATAAAGGGTTTGTTTCTTAAGAGAATGTAGGTTTTTTTACTTCATCAGTCTCCAGGGTCCATATAGGTAAAGCACAGCAAGTGCCACTTGAATCACTGTTGATGTTTTAAAATAGAGGGTAATAATAATAATAATAATAATAATATTAATAAAAGCAAACTTGTTTTGACTTTCATAAACAATATACATAAATTCAAATTCATAACCTGTATGACCTTGTGTATAAAAACTAGTGCTAAACAATGAGGATGAAAATTCAGGCATGCAAAAGCTAGAAAATGACAGAATGAAAATTTCCTTTTGCCTTGAATATTTCTATTCAATAAGTGTATTAGGTGTAGGTCTTTTACTGCATTCCATTTTCTTGTGCTGCCTTCCTTCCCATTTGGCACACAGGATTGATGGCAATGACAGGCTGTCCCTATTTCCTCCTCTGAGATATACCACCAATATATAATTTCTACATTTTTTTTCAAGACACATAATGAAACAAAAATGGCTTATATCCTGATATTCCCACTCATACTTTGCATTCTTATTGTAAGAGTATTCAAATGCTTCACATCTACTAAGAGATAGAGTTATCCAACACCTCTTTGGTGCTTGAAGAAGAGGTCATCAACCTGTTTCAATGATACAAATAGTGTATGCTAACCTCCATTTAGAAATTTGATTTGCATGCAAAGTGCTGCAGGATGTGACACTGCTGTTGCTCATGATGGAAAACTTCCATTTATTCTCCCTTTAAAACCTGAAATAAAGTCACATTCAGAATATTTTGTATGTGAAAAAACCTGACATTCCAGAATTGTTTCTATATTTTTCATTTTTCAAAGCTGAAATGGTTACACCACCGGAGCTCTCTGGGCACAAGAAATTCACAAAATGTCCTTTTGTTTAAGTAACAGTAACCAGGTCACAACAAGTAAACTATACCTCAGCTGCCAGTGGTTTAGCAAATTCCCTTTGTTCAACATTGCTTAGATTAATTGGCAGGACATTTGCTTTTGACGTGCTGCTATTTGCACTGCAGGACAGGGCACAGCCTCAGCTATGTGATTACATCAAAGTCTAC
>VXBN01012756.1:2626435-2669319 GCA_013397395.1 Sinosuthora webbiana
AGCTTTAGCTACTATAGTAATTTAAAAAAGGCAACAGACAAAGCCCCCCAAAACCAACATGCATATTCATTTTCTTCAAACATGTTTCTTGTGTATATAACCCACAAATAAAAGTGCCTTCAACATTTCTATCTTAAGATACTTGAACAACCAAAACCATTTTCAAAACCTCTGAGAATTTATAAATAAGAATGGGTATTATGTAGTTTTTTAGAACTTCTCGCTGTCACTCAAGAAGAAAAATTGTATGTGCAATAAAAATGTGAGCTGGGAATACCCATGATAATCTGAATCAACTAGTAAAGTTTGGTACCCATTTATTTTGAGTCAGGTTGTTCAAGGTCTACAGGACTTGAGTAACCCTTTTTCTCTAGCATCAGTCATAAAATAAGCAAGTAAAACTGTAATCCCTATATCCTAACAATCATTAAATTCCTCTTGTTTCCAGTGCATCCTCATGTTTGTTAGGTAGCATCAAAGAGTAGAATGGCAATATTACTTTGTTATTCTACAGAAATATAGGAAAATAAAAATTATATTTATTTTCAGATTCTGGATTGTATCATTTGAAGTGAAAATAACTTGAAATTTCAAGCAATGAAATACTGAACAAGCATTTAATATGCTATGCTAGTTCCAATCCTTTGAAACAGAGTGAAAAGCAGTCTGAAACTGAAAAAATTCAGCGGGGGAAAAAAAAGGAAAAAGGCAGTAAACAAAGATCAAATTTCTTAAGGGAGAGGGATCATGATTAAAAAAAAAAAAAAAAAGCCAACAAAAAAACCTACATGAATATTAACTTTTAGACTATTTATTCAAAACCTATTTGAAACTAATAATTCAGACTCCATCACTTGCAGTTTTTCTGCAAAAGTAGATCTAAATTCTGTGTCCATAATGCTTCTTCATGATAAGCGTGAGGAAACACTCAGAAAAGCTTCTGAAAGGTTTTGCAGTCAGATCTTTGACAGCAGCAGCTGTCTCCAGGCTGTACACTGCTGCAGCATGTGTGTTTCAAGCCCAATTGGGAGCTGATTAATACAGACAATTTTGGTCCAGGAGAAGCCTCACAGAAGGCCAGTTCCACTCCATTGTCAGAAAGCCTTCTTTCTGACTCCTTTGATAGGATGTGCTGGGTTTGGTGCTTGGAAAGCCACACAGGAGGTTGGTGCAGTGGTGATGCGCATCTCAGGAGCCAGAGGAGCCCTGGCAGACACAGAGGCCTGTCAGGTGGCTGATGCTACAGCCTCTTTGCCTCTAGGCTCTTGGACTCTGGAGCTCTGATGCCTCTACCAGACCACCTGCACCTGCCCTGCCACTGGTCAAAAGGAAGAACAGGAATAAGGCATAGGACATACATAGCCTGATCAAACTCTTCCACTTCAATGCCTTTCAGAGATTCCTCTGTGATACAGGTACTACAATGGCAAGAAGAGTACTGCTATGTGTTCCTTCTGTCACCTCTAAGAGCTATATATATAGAGCACACTTTATTACATTATTCCTGCTACACTGAGAAGAATGTTCATAACCCGAGTCCTCTAGACTCAGTAAAATCCCTGTTCCACTACCACCCCATACAGAGACATGTCCCAGAACAGAGACAAATATTCATCACATCCATTCCTAGAAAAGCTAAATTATAACCTTGACATGACTTTCTCAAGCCCAGGTTTGGCCAGTGTGAACAGGGAATATATGTTGCCATCCCTCCAATTCCCAATTTTATAGGCCTCTATCGTATTTCCTATAACATTTTTTAGATTAAATGTTCTTAGATATTTGGTCATTTCTTCTACGGAAATTATTCTGTATTTTGCTGCCTTCTCTGGACTGTTTCCAAGTCTATTGCATACTTTTTTAGAATCAGAGCTGCTTGCATTATTCGAGGTGTGGCAAAGTCAGCTACCAGCGTTATGGTGGCTTGCAACTTGTTCTGTCTCCTTCTCCTAATTGTCCCTACCATTTTATTTGTTTTTCTGAACACTGGTATTATAAAACTGGTATTTCAGGAAATGGTTTTTTACACCCCAGGATATCACTCTTGAGAGGTAATGGTTAGTTCATAGCCTATAATTTTATATGTGAAATTAAGATTGTTTTTCTCCCATGTATATCATGTTGTATTATTTACACTGAATTTCATTTGTCACTTTTTTGCCCTTCAGTCTTACAGACTTCTTTTAACTCCTCACAGTTAGCTTTCAAACTTACTGTTTTGAATAATACAGTATTGTCAGCAGCCTTTCTTTTTGCAGTAATCTCCTGCCTTCCAGGTCAGTGATGAATACGTTTTACAGCACAGGACTCTGCTTACCAGCATTGATGACCTGTCTCCACTTCAAGGACTGTCGACTTACTCCAATTTGTGTTTTCTTTTTCCTAACCAGTCGTTTATCTATGCAACAAATGCCTTTGCTCATGCCACCTAATTTACTTAAAAGCTTTGTGTGAGAAACTTTGTCCAAAGGCCTTTGGAAATCTATGTAAACTAAATAAATTCCCCCTCCTCTCCCACAATCACTCAGTTTCAGATGTGCCCCATTGAGAGCAGTTCCCTGATGGGACTCTCCTCTCCCCTTTTTCTCCTGCAAGGTTCACCATTGAAGCCTCTCAACAATGACCTTTTTTTGCTTCTTTCTTTTTAGTATTTAGTATATCTTTTGTATTCTGATCATCAAATGTCCATGTAGACTGTAGACTTCCTGATCCTGATGCATGTAAAAAAAGAATATTAGTTTTGTCTCCCTTCGCCACTCGCTTGTTCTTAGTTACTCTTTATGAGTTCACATTTTATAATCCCTCCTAATTTCCTTTGAAAGCAAAGGTATGGCTTCAGCTTTTTTCTTAATTGTTTCTGGAAACCTCCCTTATATTACTATCCAATTTTTGTTTCATATCTTATGGGCTAACTTGCTTTACAGTGGTATTAAAAATATTGATTCTTTTTTATGAACCAAGTTGCATGTTGCTGCTTTTTTTTTTTTTTTTTCAGCTTAGAAAACTGACTTTCTGAATTGCTACTCTGTTTAAAGTGAGAAATTAGGAGAAACAAAACTGACATTTAGTCTCTCTTAGGCAATCCAGGGACCACTTTTCTTATGAAAACCGTCTATGCATGCAATTGGAAATGGGCTTCTTACTGAGTTTATTTCTGTTGTCTTTTTTTTTCTGGGGATGGCAAGGGGATAAATACACTAGATTGGCTTAAGTGCATGGGTCAAATTTTTCTTGCAAAATTTAAAACACACAACAGAGATTTGAAGTTGATAAGAGAATGAAAGCCTTGACAATAGAAATTAATCATGATTTGCATTTCTGGGCAAGTAGCTGGGGAGAAACCTTATCCTTTTGGTCATGTGCCAGGAAGTGTATATTAATTTTTTGCCTTGCTGTAGATGTCATGAGTGAAAAGCATAGAGAAAAGGATGTGTTCTGAATATTTCATAATCAGGTCTGGGTGTTTAACATTCTTTCATGGGATCATTTTAACTACCACTTTCTTTGCTTTACTGTCATTTCTTCAGGCTTAAATTGAAGTAATTTACAAAAGATTCCGACATCTTTCTTAAAGGTCACAGAGTAAAGAGAAAAAGACCAAAAGATCAAATTTCACAAAGAACAATTAAGTAGTAAATCATGTGTGATGAAAATAATCAAAAAGTAAGTATTTTTCCTAGAAAAGCCTGCATTTACATCCTTTCATATAGCAAGAAGTTTAACATTCTAGATCACAACTATTTATATGGAATAATACTCTATTTATTGAACTATATACCACTGTAATTTTTGTCTTTTTGTTGTTGTTGTGTATCATTATTTCATTATTTGAAAGTAGGTGTCACATTTTTCTTGAAGTATGATTAGTGTGACAGAAAGAAAGCCACTTAATATTTCATCAGAAGTTAGGTGTTTCTAGTGCCATGCATGTCATCTGCTGGTGGAATGAGGCCCTTCCTTTTGGGACCCTTTTATATGGCCACAACAAATAGAAAAGAAGGAAGACTGAGTAATAATGAACTAAATAATGCAAGAATTAGTATTGTATTTGTATAGTCTATATGATATGCTTGCTATCTTTGCACTTAGTTTTTGAATTGTCTTATCAAGTATTTTACTTTACAATGTGTATGAAATAGAATAACCCGATAAGTAGTTAAAACTGTGTCAACACTTCCTCCACTCAAAAGGTTTTGACTTGAGTAGGGTCAAGGCTTAAACTTGACAGCCAGGCTAGGGTCTGTATAATCAGCTCATGTAGTGGTGGAAAACGAAGCAAGATAATACAGTTCTTCAGGCACTAACAAAAGGGAATGAGCTTGGTCTTCCTTCCCTATACTCAGAGGTGCATATTAGATGGAATCTCATTCACTGAATGCAGTTTGTTGGTCCATTCTGACACCTCTGCTCTAGCTAAAATGAGTTCAATTAACCAAAAACTCAGCTTTAAGGTCTTTCCTTGCAGGTAAAAAGTGTTTGTAATTTGCTTCTGGCAATGTAGTGTGTCAGGGCCTCTGTAAACATTAAAGTGAGGCAATTCATGTTTCTCAGTTTTAAAACCTTTAATTTGACTGCAAAGAGTTACCACAGAGCCCTATCTGAACTCGTCTACTGGTCAGGTATTTGACCTGAGATCAAAGGAACATATCAGAATACTCCAGCCTCTCAAAGCTCTCTAATTAAAAAAAGTATGTTGCAAAACAAGAGGATTTTTAAAAATACTGGTTTCTCCTGTTAATATAAGTATCAATAACAACAATTATATGAATTGTTATAAGTAAAATAAAATGTAGCTTTTTAAAATTGTTGGAAAATAATTTAAAATTGTTGGAAAATAATTGCTAGCTTTTGTGGTGGATTAGCCTTGGCTAACACCCAGACACCCACACAACCACTCTTATTTCTCCTCAACATTCTGGGGAAGAAAATAGGCTGAGACAGCTCAAGGTCAAGATAAAGGTAGAGCATTTATTAACTAATTATTCTCATGGGCAAAACAGACTTGAACAGCAATTAAAAACATATAAAGCTCCTCTTTGAAATTTCAAGAGCCATTTAGAAATAGATATATGGAACAGCCTTTTGTAAAATTTTGTTTCTGTGTGCATGTGTTTGATATTTATGAACAAGTGAATAGAAATCTCTTAGATAACCAGCCAAATCTCATGCTCAAAATCTTCAATCAGATTTCAAAATATTTTGGATTTTATTTTTCATTTCATTTTTCATTGCTAATTATTTTACAAATGAAAAAGAAATATTGGGAAAGTTTTGTGTAAAACATCCTTAAAAATGAAGTTTCAACAGTCATTTAATAGAACTTTAAAACAGCAAATGCATTGCAGAACTCAGAGTATACAAAGCTTTTTTTGCCTCACAGGGAACAGCAAACAGTAATGCAATAAATATGCAGACAAACAGAATCTAACAAAAAGATAGTCTTGACAAGTGTAATGAGAAGAATTCTAAAACAAATCTATACACAATTCAACACTTGTAATACTGAATTCATCTTTCATTGCCCACAAATGTTGAATGAATGAGGACATGTTTAAATATGGTAGATTATAGTCTGATAGTAACTGAAAAAAGGAACTATAATTTTCAGACAAATCTTTAGCAACATTTAATTTCAGCTAGTTAATCTATCTTGCTCACGTAGCCAACATGCCCAAGAGGAAAGTCATATCCAAATTTATATTTCCTAGAATATACTAGATATGAAATATAGTTCTGTGAGTTTAATTTAAATCAAGTAAGAGGTCAATTATAGGGAAAACGTTTTAGATTGACTAATTTGTTATTTAGTTTTTATTTGATACATACAGTGTAGTTAGTTGCTTTCACATGCCCTGAGGAATGTAACAATGTAATATTTTAAATTTACCTACAATTTTATTATAATGAAGAAAACATAATATGGAAATGGTTTAATATATTCACTTATCTTGAACTCCTTAATGATAAATTACATAGGTTACTATTTGTGCAAAATTAAGCACTTAAATTTGGCCTAGGCGATTTCAAACACTTAGAAGGAAACATTTATAAGCAATTGAAACTCGGATTTAGGTTTTTTATTCATATATCAACTAAAGTGACAAGGCTGATTTGAATTTTGAAATTTTTTTTGCACACTACTTTTAATTTGTTTACAGACAAGAATAGTTCACAAACAATGTTTTCTGGATACTGTAAAATTATTAATACATTTGAGAGTGCTCTAATTTGCCTGCAGAGAATTCAAGAACACAGTAAGGTGAAATTCAATGAATAAATTAGAAAAAAACTCTCTCAGCTTAAGTTAAAATGCAGACATCAGCAAATTTAGTCACCTCTTTTAAGTGCTTACACTGATTAATATATCATCCCAGCATTTTTTAAACTTGCATAATCTTAGGGACACTGTTTGTGGTTGTTAATGTGTCAGTCATTTCTATTGAATATTAATGGTTGTCAAACTAACTTTCTTCATTGAAGTAGGGCATCACAATTAAATTTTAAGCTTATCTTGCTGATATTTCTATATCACGTAATGTATTCTTCATGTTATCCCCCTTTTTAGATATGAAACATAGAAATAATTGAGAAGAGTACCAATAAAAATAATTAGTTATCCTAATCAAGCAATTCTTAACATAAACGTAAAAAAGATATCTAGAAAACTGAACTCAACAAAAGAATTTAAGAAAAAAAGTAATTTCCATACACAGATAATACTTAAAGTGTTCCATATTGGGTAGAAATCTCCTTTATGCTGAGTGTATAGCTAAGTACCAGTTTAGGCTCCTTTTTGGGTGGTAATTGGATCTTATGAAAGTCTTATGTTGTACTACTGCTCAGGTAATTATACTTTCTAAAAGAAACAATCTGTTTCTGCTGAAACAATTTTCAAATCCAGCTAGTTCAGTGGCTTTAAATTGAGCAAATCTGAACATAGTAACTCATTTGGGAGAAAGAACATGTCTGTTCCCTAAAAATGGAATTTTTATGAGAATGTACTACAGCTTGCAAGAATACAAGCAATTTGGGTCAACTAGCAAGCACAGATAAATAAGTTAAGTGCTAAAATTGAACCTTCCTTTCATTGTACTGAAACATCCTTGGTGCTATTTAAAGACTGCTTGTGAGAATTGTGTTGGTTTAATGTTTTTTTTTCTACAACTCATTATTTCATGACTATAAACGTAGATGAAGGTGAGACGGTCTTGAGATGAAGAAATAATTTTGACAATCTAGAAAGTATTCCTCCCTAAGTGCTAAGCATTGCAGTCATTTCTTCATGATAGATGTTTAAATAATAGAAGCTGTCTTTCTATGTGATTTGTAGGAGGGCCAATATCCATATCTAATATGAGAAATAGTTAAAATATTTGTATTAGTTTATGTATATATAAATATTAACTAAAGGCAAATATTTGGTTGATTTAGCGAGATGATTACCTTGTCAGATATGAAACATGATTATAAAAAGAAATTTTATGATAAATGAAAAGATCCATTACTTGAAGAATACATGTTATTAGAGTGAAAAAAATTGTAAATTCATGGACCCAAATGGGTACTATTTTGCTTCAAATATTTATGGAAATACCGTGTTGTTTATATTTGGTGATAAGTGGTTGTTGAAAAGCTGACATGTCATTCTATCCAGTTTTTGATGCAAGACTATATTAACCTTGAGTTCAGGCTGATATTAATCCTTCTTGTGCTTTCCTCACAGAATACAGCAGTGTGTCATCTACACCATGGATACATTATAAAATCCACAGGATTTTTCAAAGATGTTGACAAAAATGAGAAAGTGAAAAAAAAAATCTGTCCTTCTGATCATACAATAATAAAAAAAGCTAAAAATCCCCCAATGCTCAAAATCAAACAAGTTGAATACTAGCTTATATGAACAGGTATTTTTTTTCATTGGAACAGAAAAAGACAACTCATGAATAAAATATTTTAAATCAGAAAGTCTACCATAACTGATCCACAAAAACTAATGAAAGAAACATGCAATTTCACTGTTGAAACAAAAATTATAACATGAAAAAATAGATGGACCAAAGGGGAAGGAGAGAAAGACGGCAATATAGAGTTATATTATAAATATTTCTAGGAGTATGTAATATAGTCTTTTTTTTTTTTTTAATTTTTATAGACATTCTTGACAATACTTTATTTGAACTTCAAATTATTTTTCTGAGGTCCCTCAGAGATGTGCCAGAGTAGAAGAATGGAATTATTTAATATGAAGATGAATCTTTTTACATATGTTACTGCTTTCTGGAATAGGCATGTACAGCCTCCACCACAGTCCACAGACTCAATTTCATTCTACTTTTGATCTTTCAATTTTGTGTGTGGAAGACCATATCCAACGAGTTGAAGCCAACAGTTCTTTATCCCACTGGACATCAGTAACTAGTGGTGTGTTTCAAGTTTCCACACTAGAACCAGTACTGTTCAATATCTTTATTAGTTACATAAACAGTGGGATTTCATATTCTCTCAACAGATTTGTGGATAACCAAGCTCTATGGTATGGCTGAACGTGTGTGATGGATAGGGTGCCACCCAGAAGTGTTGTCATTTTAAGAGCAGCAGGCAATTAAGCCCCACACAGCCACACACCCCACACTGGAGAGGAGAATCAGAAGAGTAAAACTGAGAGCACTCATGGGTTGAGATAAAGGCAGATTAACAGGCAAATCAAAAGCAGTGAACCCCAAAAAAGCAAAACAAGGAATTAATTCACCACTTCCTATGGGCAGGCAGGTGTTGTTCAGCCATCTCTGGGAAAGCAGGGCTCCATCCTGCATAACAGTTATTTGGGAAGACAAACATCATTAACCCCTTCCTTCTTCTTCCCCCAGCTTTATATGCTATGGGACGTCCCTTAGGTCTGTTGGGGTCAGCTGTCCCAGCTGTGTGCCCTCACATCATCTTGTGCACTCCCATCTTCCTTGCTGATGGATTGGGGTGAGAGACAGAAAAGGCCCTGACTGTGCAAGCACTGCTCAGCAACAAAAATATCTCTATATTATCAACATTGTTTCCAGCCTAAAACCAATACCCAGCCCCATACCCGAGAGTGTGAAGAAAATTAACCCTACCACACCCAAAACAAGTACAAAAGAGATCTTCACAGGCTTCAGCAGTAGGCACACATGAATCTCATGAAGTTCGGCGAGCCAAGTGCAAACTCCTGCTTGTGGGCTGGGGCAATCCCCAGAATCCATACAGGGTGGAGGCTGGTGGATAAAAAGTTGGACAGGAACTAGCAATGCTTTCTTTCAGCCCAAAAGATCAACTGTGTTGTGGGCTGCATAAAAAGAGGTGAATCTGCCCCTGTGTACCCTGCTCTGATGAAAAGAGTACTACATCCAAACCCAGGGCCCCCAGCCCAAAACATGGACTTGTTGGTGGAAGGGATTGAAAACCACTCCTGTGAAGACAGGCTAAGAGGAATGGGGCTGTTCAGCCCAGAGAAGAGATGGCTTTAGGGAGGCCTTATTGCAGCCTTTCAATACATAAAGGGGAGTCGTAAGAGAGAAGGAGACATATTTTTGTACCAAGGTCTGTAGTGACAAGATGAAGCAAGGATTTTTGACATAAAGAAGGTGGGTTTAGAGCTAAGGGGATGGTGAGGGGCAGGAACTGGTTGATCAGAGGAGCAGTGGATGGCTCATCCTCAGCAGTGCTTAAGTCCAGATTGGATGGGGTTTGAGTAACCTAATTGACTAGAAGGTGTTCCATGTAACTGAGGCTGGACAAGATGATTTTTTAAGGTTTCTTTCAACCCAAGGCATTCTATGATTCTGTAATCACCATATAGAAAAGCATTTCTGTATCAGTAGAAAGCACAAAAAATTCCATTCAGAGATTAACAATGGAAAGAGAAGACTGTGGTTGGCTTCAGACCCAACAAGATGGCATTTCTTGTAGAATGTGTGTCCTAGAATTGTAGAATCACGTAGATTGGGAAAGATCTTTAACATCATCACCTCCAGCAGTTAACCTAACACTGCCAAGTCCACCCCTAAACCATGTCCTCAGCACCACATCTTCTAAATACCTCCAGGGGTGGTGGGACATCCACTTCCCTGGGCAGGCTGTTCCATTGCCACCATCCTGGCAGTGTGACATAATGACTTTGCTGACTCTGATTTTACTGATATCTTTAGCTCTTAGTAGTTGATTGTCATCATCAGTAGAAATTATTATAGATAGCCATAAAATATTTACTGCTTTATAAATCATCTCAAAAAAACAATGAAATTAAAGGAGAACTGTGTGATTTGCTAGCACGATTTACAAACTCACATTACAGGTGTTTTTTAAGCATTCAAGCACATTTGCATTTGAAGACATAAAATGAGTGGATTCATTATATAATGCGTTGTACTTTCCAATTTTTTTTTATTTAACAACAGTTAATTTAATCTCCAGATTTAATGAATCCATTCACCAACAGATTAAATTCTTCTATGAAATTTTCAGAAGCAATGTAATGAAGTCACCTTCAGTCTGGAGTTTTCAGACCACAAATTAACATAGTGGGATATCCTAATTTTTTCAACATTAAGCATGACAGTTTTTACTAAAATATTTGCAAAGAAATTATAAACAATTAAGTTCTTTTCTTCTAATGTAAAAAGTTAGATCAAACTACAAAAAACAGTTGCCGGTTGTCATTCCGAATTCAAATAAAATATTTAGACTTAATGAAAAAGAATGCTTGGGTTCAAAGAAAACTTAGTTTTTAAGCCACAATTTCAACAGAAAAAAACTGGATACAGAGAAAAATCTTAAAACATTAAGCAGTGATAAATGATGGTCTTACCAGTGTGAAAGAATATGTATGCAAATTGTATCTATGAAATGCAAACATAATTTTGTTATTAAAGTGAAAACCTATTCACTCTAGTTGCTGTAGTATTTATTTAATTCTAAAAATTGGAATATGGCTTTGCCAGATAATCTTGCCTTTATAACAGGAAATCCATACCAAAATAAATTGAACATTGTAGCACTCTGTTACCATCTAATAAACTTTGTTGCCATTTGTCTAACAAAAATATTAGGAGTGTGGTCTGGTGATCTGAGTAGTGGGCTGTGAAATTGGCACCTGTATTCTCCACCACTGGATGTGACCTTGAGCATTCCACTAAAATATAAATCTCATTGTATATCAAAAGCACATTTAATTGAGAAACAGGTTATAAATATCTCAGTAACTGAATGGCATAAATGGTTAATAAATTAGTCAACATGTTTGAAAATGTGTGGTGTGTTACCTTATTCATCAAATTACTATCAGTCTTATCTGAAAAAATGATATCAACAAAGACTTGTACAATACAGAGATCTAAAGTGTGTTGGATGCCCCATAGAATCAGGAAAAAAATTCTACACTTGAATATTAGCATCCTTGATCCTTATTAACACTGTGTGAAAATTTATTGTTTGAGGTTATGAGTTGTACTTCATATATCCACATAAAACCTGTTACTGTGAAAAGTTTTAATCTCCTTTTTTCATTTTCTTTAACAAAAGAAATGGACAAACCCTTTCTTCTCACTTTTTATTTTTTCATTTCAAAAATTAGACTTTTGTGCCATAATGTTGATCCTTCTGTTCTTTGCACTTCCTCCTGATTTTAAGCGCTACCCATATTCAAGCACATCCATTATTTACAACATTTTTATATTACATTAGCTCAGAAGTATTAGGGCAACAAAGTCCAAGTAATAGCAGCAGAAAGCTCTGAAGTAATTATCATTACTATTTCAAGCCAGTTTTGTATTACCACCCGTGTAACACCTTAGCCTTCCACCTTCCCACTGAACTTTCACAGAACACAGCAAAGGGACTTTGTGGCTTACAAAAAGTTTTATGGTGTGACTTTAATATGAAGGACAAAGCTTAGAAGAATTTCAGACTGAAGACTTCCTTCAGTCTGGTCTATTCATAACAGATGAATAGAGAAATAGTAAAATGGTTTAAAAGTAGACTTCTGATCTTAAGAAAGAGTATAATTTTAAGAAAGTTTTAACAGATATTATATGTTCTTGTTACTATCTGCGCTAGTTAAATACATGTGATCATTCTATGGCAAAATAAAAAGAGGATAAACTTCCTCCTTGCCATCAGAGGGACTGTGAAAAAGGACTAAACATCTGGGTTGCCCAAAGCAGAAAGATAGTGGATAAATGTAAATTTTTCCTGGATGAGTAAATCAAATACATCTAGGACCACGCCCCATCACTGAGGTCAGCTAATAGAGAACTGCCCATATCTGTGGTGATAATTTCCTTTAGTCTGCAAGAGGGAGTGACAATGTGCAATAAAAATAAAGAATATCTATAATAAGAAATTAATAATTTTATTATTAACAATAATAATATAATAAGGAAGAAACATGGAATATCATAATTCCTCATATATGTATATGAATTATTTAAAAGACTGGTTTTCTTGGGTCAGAAGTATTTAACTTATCATTACTATCTAATTTTAGGTCTATCTGTAGTTGCCTTGACAGAATTTGTAAAGACCTTCTGTTGCAGTGCGTGGCCCTTCCTGAGCCCAGCTGCCTCAGCTGGGGCTCCTCGGCTCACGGCACGTTTCAACAGAACCAATTTGTGAGTTCTTGGCTCAGCTGCACCTCCTTCTTCATTGGCATGATTGTGGTGTTTCAAGAAAAGTGGACTCTCCGAAGTTGGGAGGGAAACAAAGGTTTATTTGGGGGACATGGGGAGATTTCTTCTTCAGACCATGCCCCAGGAGAGACAACTCCCCTGGGCTATCGTGGGGTATTTATACTTTTTAAACAAAGAAAAGGCAGGAATAAAACTAAAAAACAATGAAATAATTAATACAATAAATGCTTACTACATTACATAGTTAGTAGCAAATCACAGGTACACAGGGGAGTGGACCCAAGACTTCTGCCAATCCAGGACAGAGGCCTTGGAGGTTTCTGGACTATATCAAATTCAGTGATGGACAGAGGAAGGAAAAAGGGAGGGGGGCATCTTCAGAAGGATGGGTATACCTCGTCCCAAAAAGGGGCCAATGAGAGTCTGTCTCTAGGCAAAGCCTAGAGATGACACTGAAACTGTTATCTACTTAAGATAAGAAAGCATTCCAATACCAAGGGGCCCATCTGGGGAAAACTAAAACTCACACTTCTGGGGAAAACTAAAAGTCACCCTATTCTAATAATTTGTTCTAAACTAAATTTTGCAACCCCACAACCTTCTATTTATATCAAAACCATTTTAGACACATTTAAGCATAAAATCTCAGAAAATTGTAAGAAAGTAACATACTCTATTCCTAGGGTGACCCATGTCACAGAATGGGAAACAAATCATAAATGCATGAATGGATAGTTTTAAGCCATCAAAAATTTCCATAACATGGAATTTAGACATTATTAATGTTCTTGAATTCAAAACAATGACACAGTCAGCCTGCTCACAAGTTCAGGCTAACCTCAAGTGAATTTTAAATTGGCTGGTAACTGCTTTTTGAAGAGCACAGATCTTAAGACACCTGAACTTAGGTATTTATGTTAGTGCTCCAAACTGAATTGCTAGAAATTCAGCTCTTGCTTAAATATCAGAGACATGCAGAGACAACACACAGCATTGCTGAGGCACACAGAGGAACCTATCTCTCCTGTGTTCAGAGCATTCCTAATGTACAGTGACAGCCCTGAGTTCAGCAAGACACAGAGCAGTCACAATCACTTTACAGGGTACGCCTGTTGGCACTGTCACCACCAGTAACTTTTATACAGTGGTCTATTCTTGACATTATTTACCCAGCAGGTGTGGAACAAAGATTCTGAATCCTCCACAGCATGTCAATATGTAGTCAAACACCAAGCTCTAAGCTTCTAGATAGGCTAGACACTCTCAGCTGAAGCTGCCCCACTTAGAGTTTCAAATTTCATGACTAACTCCTGGCAGGTGTCACTGTAGATATGTGCTTCTGTTTCACAAAAAAATAACCAAATAAAAGATTTGGACCAGAGAAAATAATGGATGGATTTCATCCCCAAAAATATACCACATATTCAACTGAATGATCTAAATATTTCTCTAAAATTATGTCAGTGCGACTCAATGCAGTAAGACTTTCAGAGGGATACCAAGCTAGTCTAAAAATATCGAGAGATTTCTAGTATAAAACATATCTAGAGATCTCTAGTATGTAGGCATATATTAAAGAAATTTAAGGATGAAAAGCCAAAATATGTCTCAACTGAAGACTGCAAGCCGCATGAATTAATGAAGTTGTATGACGACCCTAATATAGCAAGTATTCCATCGCTGAAAGAACACTGGTCTACAGAGCTCCGAATCCACTTCCTGAGTATTGAAGGATGTCAAAGATAAAAGTATGAATAATTTTTAAGTTCAAATATTTAGGAAAGTGGGGAGGGTCCTACTTTTCACCCCTTAAATTATCTAGATGCGAATTTGAAGGTTATCTGTTATTATTCAATTTAGGGAAAAAATGCATTTTCTATATTTTATATATAAAAATTCAGATTATTCCTTAAGAGAGGTGATGTCTTTAGAGATTCTCTTTCTGGTTCGGAGTTCTCTCAAAAATTTGAAACCAAGCTGCAATATTTTTGCAGTGGACATGTTTCACAATCTGGGAACTTTTTCTACCAGTTTCATGTGGTGTTGGTTATAAAAACCTATTAAGCATCTCTAGCCCCTCTGAAAATATTTCCTCCCTTTGTGTATCTTGTTTCAAAGTTTTATTAATATATTAGTGTGAGACTAGGAACAAAAAGTACATTCCACCAGAATGGTGGGAAATCTCATGAGTTTTCTCTCATTGTATTTTCAATTTCATTGTGCAATTTTGAGATGTGAACTCCTTTTTTTTAACTGAAAGTTCCTCTTATAAAATATGGTTATAATAACAGGATATCCTGATTTTTATGGCCTGAAGGCAAAAAGATATCTATGGAGTTTAAATTATTAGCCCTTCTCCAGTTCATGGGATAAGTGTTTAGCTTTTCAATAATGCTTTTAATTCTGTGTTAGAAGCAATATGAAGTCCTGTTTGATTACTTGCACATACAAAAAATAAAACTTCAAGCCTCCATAGACTTTTAAAATTGGTGAACCTATCACTAGCTCAATCTGGAATAGTTTTATATCCCTTGAGTTTTAATTTAGTGAAATTGGTTTCTTGAAAACTGTTATGAAGAAACAAAAAATGAAACTCAATTAATAAGATCTTTAGATTGCTTATGAGGTCACCAGTGCTTAATTCACCAACAAATCACCACCTGTTACCTGTTTCGTTTCCAAGCCAAAAATAGTTTCTTCTGATTGTTGCTAAACACGTCTTAGGAAAATCTGAATCATCAGATAAGCATTGTCCTCCTGATTCCATTAAACCCTTGATACTTCTAAACTGTCATGTAGTAAAATCAGAGACTGAAATCTGCATCAGTTAATTAAAAAGATACATTGAAAAAAGAAATGAACTGTCTTTCAGTGAGTAAAAGCTGGGATGCTTTCCTTTAGGATGATTAGGATAATTAACTTCATGCTAATTCTTTAGTTTGGATGAGACCTACTGCTCTGAAATAAATCTCACAGCCATCTCCACATAATGCGCTTGCATAGTGTTTGGAGCATGTGTTAGATTGCTTTTATTATGAAATTAACTTAGTAAAGACAATCCCGGAGTTCACAAAATGTCCTCTAGCTGTATAAGGACTGTAGATAGCTGTAGAATCATAAAACAGAATGATAGAATGCTTAAAGTAGGAACAGAACTCCATCATCATGATCTACATTTTAAAGCATACAGTGTCTGACTGAATATATTGTCAGTCTGATATTAAAACAAAGCCAGTTTATAGCATAAATATCAGGTCCTCAGTACCAATAAGTTTACTTCTCCCAATGTGACATGACTTAAAATTAAATTATCATTAAGGCTGATCATAGTTACCTAAAAAAAAATTAAAAATTGTGGTAATAAGAACAGTAGCAACAAGAAGAATGTTACATATAGATCACTATTTAAAAAAAGAAAACAATAATTATAAAAAAGTAATAAAAATATATCCGTTTAGTGTTTCTGAAACCTTCTAAAACATATGGACACTGGTGTAAGCCATTAACATTAGTTTTCCTTTAACTTTGTACCCATTTATGATCACCTTGTGCTGCCCTCCATATGATATGAGAGGATTTGATTTGCCTCTTTCCTGAGAATATATGAAAATTTTGTATCAGATAAAACAGGAGAAAAAGACCATAGAAAAAAGACTGCACACTGACATTCAGTTAGACTTGCAGTTCCCCACCAAAAAAAACTTCCAAGAAAGATAAGGAAGAATGGAGGGGGGAATTAATAGGAAAGCAGGAAGATATAACTGTTTCTCTTACTTTTGAGGAATCACCCTTTTGTTCAAACTCCTTCTCTTATTTAGCCACCAAAGAAAGACTCTTGAGATACTGTTCATGAGGTGTCTTAGATATAAAAGATGAGTGCAGTATTTGTGTATGTGGGTGTATTTTTCTCTTGTAAACTTATTAGTTTACAAGATTATATCCATTTATATGGATATAAGGATCATCAAGTCCAACTCCTGGCCCTGCTCAGTACCATCCATTGGTACATCCAATGGTACATCCACTGTACCATTTGGACAGCATTGTCCAAAATCCATTTCTTGAACTCTGTCAGACGTGATGCTGTGACCATGGCCCTGGGGAGCCTCTTCCAGTGCCCAAACACCCTCTGGGTGAAGAACCTTTTCATGATATCCAACCTAAACGTCCCCTGACACAACTTTAGGCCATTCCCTCAGGTCCTGTCACTGATAATCTGAGACAATAGATCAGTGTCTGCCCTCCACCTCCCCTCATGTGGAAGTTGTAGACTACATGACGTCTTCTCTCAGTCTTCTGCAGGCTGAATATACCAAGTGACCTCAGGCACTTTTCCTAGGGCTTCTCTTACAAAGCCCTCACTGCCTTTGTATCCCTCCTTTGGACACTCTCTAGTAGCTTTATTATTTCAACAGAGTTAACTGATTGATATGCTGCAGTATATTTTTATACAGATGGTCTGAATATCTGCAGCTGCCACAGCAGCCAGCAGCATGCAAAGATTAATCAGACAACTCCAAGTCGTGGAATAAAGTGTCTCCTGTCATCAGCCTGGTGACAAAAAGTGTGAAGGCTGGGACAGTTGGCAAGGAAGACAAGGAGGCAGGCAATTTATTGTCACACATTTACACCATTTGATTCAAAGTCCATTAATACACTAATAATGTCATTATTCATGCAATTTGAAAATGATAGTACTTAATCATTTTTTATTTCAAATTGGATTTTATCATGAACATCCTAACAAGAGTGGGCTGTAAGTTACTAGTCCATTGGATTTACAATGAACAATGACATACCATGGATGATTTAGGAGTTATCTATCCAAAATCATGAGCACATTTTCTGAGGAGACTAATTCATACTCTTCACAAGTTCCACAGCCATTCAGTTTTAGATGCTTGTGCCTCACATACTTGTGAATGCATAGGAGAAAGAAAATGTAACACTGAGTGGTGGGAAGCACTTCCAACAGGAAAATGCAAAATGAAGATTTTGTCATATAGCAAAGCAGAATATGCTTGTTTTCCTACTGACAAAATGCAGAAGTCTTTCTCCTGTTCTTCCACACCTGACTGTTGGTCAGATATCCCCTACCACCCTTTCAAATCATCTCCAATGCTTGTGAGGTTACATATTAGTTCCATTTTCCAGAAGTCTACCTGATAAAAGAAACAGTAACTGTATAGTCATTACAGAGAAGAAGTCGAATTTTATACTTCATGGCATCAAGAATATGTCAATTCACCAACATTATAATCACATCTGGTTTCACAAAGTAATATTTTTTTCTCACAAAACAAGGACTGTTTCTGATAAGCCAGATGGTTGGATGGAGAGAAAGTTTAGCTTTATTGTGTTATAAATTGATTAAGTAATCTAACTCTTAAAATTCTTTTTTTTTTTATTCACGGCCAAATTTATTATTATAATTATCAAAAATTTGGTCTATTTTGAACAAGGGAAATATCAGTATTTCTGAACAGTTTTAGTTCTTTCAGAGTAGCAGGAATCTGAAGGAAAGAGGACCAACTATAAGTCTACTTAGCAAAATTACACGGAACAGAGCACACAGCATGTGCTTTATTATTTTAGCACATTTTGCAGGACATTCAAATCTGCCCAGACCATTCTGAAAATTTCTCCACAAAGTTAAGCTAAGAAGAGCCTCCTGCATTTGTAACCCCCCAAAATTTCCAGAATGGAACAGTGTATTGGTAGCATACTTTAATTCCCTTCCAAAAGCAAATTGTTCCCACCAGGCTCAAGAGAACTAAAACTCATAACCTTATATATTTGAACAGCTGCTGTAAGATCTGAAATTCTTTGCCTCATTAACTTTTGAGAATGTGCCATTCCCAAAGGAATGGCAAGGCAAGGAATGGGAAATATTTTCCAATGGTTACCTATACTGTGCCAGCTAGAATTTTCAAGACTACCTGAGTACCTCCATTATGTACTTAGAAAATAAAAAACCTATGCAAGACAAACTTCACATTCCAACTTTTCAGTGAGGGAATGCTAAATTAGATTAAAAAATCTGAGACTTCATTAAATAAAGCAAATGAGACATTTTGCAGATGCACAGTTTCAGAATATGTTTTGTGATTTGACAATACTTTTTTATTGACTAAAATACATTCAACATAGAAAAGGACATCAGTTTCCATGTATAAAACAATACTTATCTCTCTGTTTTATGGAACTTCTGAAGTCACAAGAATGTTCCTACATTTTTCTTTTTCAGAATCAAATAGTAACTGCAGTACTTCAAGTGCAGCCATTCATATTCACACTTCCAAGTATCACTAAAACTTGTGAAAATAGTCCAAGAAAAAGTAATAGTCTGAATAATGGTTAAAAGCAAGATCAATTACAATATTTAATGCAAAAAATCAGAATGACTTGAACTTTAAGCTATAACGCTCTATACTTAGTCTTCTAAGGAAAAAACCCACAATTATCTCATGTCCATGTTGAAAGAAATTCAGTTTTCTGAAGTAAATCCTGGTTGTCTAGTCTTCTTTAAGTTGCATTTCTGAAATTATATAATTAACATTTGACGGCTGAAATCTGTCCATAACTCTTGGAATTAACCATTGTAATTGCTATTCTCCAGATAAAACTGCAGATAAATTTACCTCTTCTCCAAATGTTGAAATATCTTGAACTCATTTGTGCAGTTTAGTAGATATTGCATTATATAAGGAGAAAATTTCTAGTCATCAAGATGACTAATTTTTTTATATAAGTCTGGTCTTATTTATAACGGCTTTTATTCTTTTAACTTCAATTGGACATGGCAAAATAAATTGTAAGGCACTGGTTAAAATTTTTGAAAGACCATTTCATCCTTAGTGAGGATTTATTTAAAAATTATTTTTAACTAAAAATGAAACAATCTAATTTGGTAAAAAGACACTTTCCATAAATGATCATTTTATTTGAACAAAATCAAATATCTGTCTTGATTGTGTGTTCTAAATTATTAATTTTAAAATGTCAAAAGCTAAAATTTCTTAACTATGGATCAGCATTACTGATGTAATTGATCACAGAAAAACCTTATTCCTATGTTCAATGTTTTACTCATGGCATCAGTTTTTGCCTGTGAATGCACTATAAATGATAGCAATTTTTAAATTGAAACAGCCAATTGTGTATCTTTGGCCATTTTGTAGAAGTTTAATCATAATTTTCATTTAGCCTCTTTAGCATTTGTTTACTTTTCTATTGTCTCAGTATCAATGTGTATACAGAACTTAATTTCTGCTGGAGCAGTAATAATCCATAACGTGAATGTTACATTTCAGAGGTTTTCCCTTTAGAATTACTGGAATGAAAAATGAAGAAGCTGGCATCTAATGCACTAGCTAGAGATTAAGTTATACACGCTACCATCAATCCACAATAACGATAATTTTAGAGGGATATTCCTCCCATCTAACTTCAGTAATCTATTATGTAAATGGGTACACCTTAGGTGATATCTTTAGGCTTCTGTCAGAGCTGCAGAAGAGAAATAGGCATATTTAGGTATATATCCACAGTGTTGAATGTATGTGTGAGAATAAAATAGATGATACCTCATAAGTAATCCTTTCTCTCCATTAACGATAAAATGAGCCTTAGGTATCTATTTGAGGTTCATACATCTGTTATATTTCCGAAGTTCAAAAAAATATGTTGCTTGCTAAATGTCAGTAAGACATTTTAAGAAATTAGCATAGCTTCAGAAAAATATCACTGGTAATATTCCATCTTCACTGTCTATTGATTCACTACTAAAATAATTCCTTTTATATTTTGTTTTTTTATTCACTTCAATTTTTGTTAATGCCAAGATTAAAATGAGACCAGGAGTTTTAGCATTCTTGCTCTAATTCCAGGAGAAAGTTTGAGGAGAAAAGGGATTTGCTGTGACTCCAGTGTTGCTCAGAAATGCAATTATAAACATCTTAATGTAGGTGTCTTCTTGTGAGTTTCACAGAACTTAAGTGAATCAAGGATTTCCATTTAAGTTGCCCAAATATGTCCTTGGTTTCTAGGAGCTGTCCCAGAGAAAGTGGGTCTTCTATATTTCTTTTGTCCTGTCTTCAGCCCTGTGAGATGTCTCAGTCATTCTAGTAAAGCTCAGATGACAACAGGTACCTATAGGAATGTGACTGTTTTGAGTCAGGATAAAGGCAGGGAGATTGCTTACCACTTACCATCAGAGGAAAACCAGACTTGACTTTGGGAAAATTAATGTAATTTATTGCTAATTGAGATGGACAGTGAGAAGCAAAGACAAAACCACATCATCCTGCCGTCCTCTTCCCCTTTTTTTTTCTGGGCTCAACTTCACTCTCACTCATGACTCTTCTACCTTCCACCATATCAACAGCACTAGTTAATGTGGAATGGGAGCTGAAGTCAGGCTGTAAAAGTTCCTCTCTGCTACTCCATTCTCCTCATACTTTTCCCATTCCTGGTTGTCCACAGGCTGCAGTATACCTGTTCTAGTGTGGTCCTATCAACAGGTTGCAGGGGTATCTCCTTCCCTCCTTTTTCTCTCACCTTGCTGTCTGCAGTGCAGTGTGAGATAGCATGAATGTGAGATACACATTCCTTGTTGCGGTGCATTTAATTAATAATAGTGCAGTCTAAATTACCCCCTGCCATACTGACCCTTTTGGTTTTTCCCTGGTGGTGGGTGTGCCAACCATTCTGTGTCCTGTCCAGAAACCTGAACCATTCTGGGTGGGAAGAGCTAACATGAATGGCAAAGCCTGTGGTATCTCAACCCTGTATCATGTATCAGATTTCCTGTGTATTGTCCTTCTGTCTTGGTCACTCCCTCCTTACCTGGTATTGGTTATGGCTTACCCTTGCCCCTCCCCATGCTCCTGATACAAAAGCTGAGACCTGAACCCCAGAGGGGACTCTCCTGCTCTCTCTCTAGAGCAATAAACATCTACCATCAACCCACGTGAGAGTCACTCTTTCTTCTTCCACGCCGAGCTACGCTTCAGCCTGAGGTTCAGACCCTCCAAACCCTAGGATACAAACTTTCTATTTGGGCTGGTGATTTCAGACACCACCACAATTCCTCACTTGTCTTTCTGAAACTGTCACGTAGTATTTTTAAAAAGTTTTAAAATATGGTGTAAAATACGGTTTCCTAAATACCCTTTCCCCAAGGTCCCTCCACCTTGGCTGTGGGGTTCAGACATGCCCTGATATGGATTGTTCAGTGCCAGTGTCATGTCCAAACAGGGCAGCCCAGATCACTCCTCACAGAGTTGCCTGATATCCCTGCTGCCAGCACCAGGGCATCGGAACTCTAAACGGTAAAGGTGAAAAGCCAGTAGTATTTTGGTGTTTTTTGGAAAACTGTGATTTTGGAAGCCTGCCTCATTATTATGGTAGTCAAAATATCCCTGTAATGTAGGTGATGCCTAATAAGCCTAAAAACCTATTGTTATGGACATCTGAGTGGAAATACTTTGGTATGCTACTCACGAGATTTCCCAATACAATATTTTCAAATACATGCTGTATACTTTTCTCTGTTTAGATTTGTCTGAGAAGTGGTGACAACAGGTGGGACAGCTTGTGAAACACATTGGAAGAATCATGGATTTGAAAAGTAGAGAAGAATAAAAGTATCAGGCAGAAAATTGTTAACATCATATGTTCCAAATTATTCTCCAAATTATTCTTTGCCTTAAGTAATTGAAGCCTCTGTGTTTGAATGAAGCATCCTAGAATTTTAAGATGTTTTTAGGAGTTGTGGAGGTTTCTTTTCTTTTTTTTTCATGGAAGAGTGTGTCATGTAATCATTTTTTACTGAAGCTGAAGCTTCAGGTAGGAGGATAGGCATGTATCCATCAACAATTAAAAAGTGTGGCACTTCTCTTTAACTATAGAAAAATCTAAGTGATTTCCTATTTCAGCAGAAAATTGTCCAAGTTTTCAGCACATATAAATTTGGCAGATACATGATATAAATATCACAGCTAACTATAAATGATGAACAACTAAAACATCCCCAGAAAGTGACTGGCTGATGTGGGGATGCAAAATTTAGTTTAAAACATAATATTAGAATAGTGTAAGTTTTAGTTTTCCCTAAATGGGCCTCTTGGTATTGGAATGCTTTCTTATCTCAAGTAGATAGCAGTTTCAGTGTCATCTCTAGGATTTGCCTAGAGACAGACTCTCATTGGCCCCTTTCCGGGATGAGGTATACCCATCCTTCTGAAGATGCCCCCCTCCCTTTTTCCTTCCTCTGTCCATCACTGAATTTGATATAGTCCAGAAACCTCCAAGGCCTCTGTCCTGGATTGGCAGAAGTCTTGGGTCCACTCCCCTGTATACCTGTGATTTGTTACTAACTATGTAATGTAGTAGGCATTTTTTGTATTAATTGTTTCATTGGCTTTTGGTTTGATTCCCCTCCTTTCTTTGTTTAAAAAGTATAAAAACCCCACCCTAGCCCAGGGGAGTTGTCTCTCCTGGGGCATGGTCTGAAGAAGTTCCCCCATGTCCCCCAAATAAACCTTTGTTTCCCTCCCAACTTCGGAGAGTCCACTTTTCTTGAAACACCACAATCATGCCAATGAAGAAGAGGGGGAACTGAGCCAAGAACTCACAAATTGGTTCTGTTGAGACGTGCCGAGCGGCCGAGGAGACCCAGCTGAGGCAGCTGGGCTCAGGAGGGGCCATGCACTGCAACAGGCTGAGATGTATAACAGCAGCACTATATTGACCTTCTTAATGTCTGAACATCATGATAAAAGGTTTGCAGCAAATGAGAAGGTAAGAGCGATGTATCGAAAATTCAATACATGAGAAATGAAAATGACAAAGTGTTCCCAAAAAAGGATGTGTAAATGCTGAAGTATAGGCAGAACTCAGGGGAGAATTTGAATTGAGTGGAAGTGATGTTGCCATTTTGACTGTGCCTGCTGCATAGCAGCTGATTACTTCATGACAGAGAAGAATGATCCTTCTATCTCTCATCTCTCTTAGGTAGTTACATAGCTGTCATCACTTCAGTACATGAATGTAGTTTCCTCTTCCTTCATTTATACAACACATCATTTATCTACTTTATGTACACCATTTAGAACTACTTGCAGGAGGTCTCTGTGACAACCTTTGGTTGCAGTTACATTCTGTCAAGTTAATTTCAAAAGTTATAAGTCATCTAAGTTTCTCTTGCATTTTATCAAAACCCGTTCCTTTTAGGATACTAAGATGATCTTACAGAAAAATACTAGCTCAATGTTCACTCATCTGAAGCTATCAATTGTAGCTTTCATCAACAAAACAGAAAATTCTTAAATGGATAGTTAGAAGATGTAAAATTGTTGTCATTGACAGATCTTTACTGTTTCATTTTGCAAGTGAGTCACATAAACAAAAATTATTAAATTAAGAATTTTGACATTTTTTACAATAAGAACTTTCAAAAGTCAGTCACAATTGTAATGTACTGATACAACAGCTAAGAAAAAGATAATAATAATCATAACCATTTTCTGTTTCTGAACTAATTTAGGTCATACTAGTCAGTCTTGAGAAAAAAGTAATTTAAATACAATGTAGTATGATTTACCATGTATTAAAGGATTCCCTGGTTTTAATGTGACACAATATTTTATGACCCTTTTTCAGATCCTATATCA
Organism: Sinosuthora webbiana; assembly: GCA_013397395.1. Classification (NCBI taxonomy): domain Eukaryota; kingdom Metazoa; phylum Chordata; class Aves; order Passeriformes; family Sylviidae; genus Sinosuthora; species Sinosuthora webbiana. Next base: position 2,650,770 of record VXBN01012756.1, read on the forward strand.
ATTTCTTCCCCACTCCCCACCCCAGTGAAAGGCCACAGGTTTCAAGAAAGTTTTATAACTTAGCAGAACCTAATGCACAGGGTGTTCCATTTGAACATGAGGAAGATCTTCTTCACTGGGAGGGTGATCACACGCTGGAACAGAGAGGTTGTGGAGCCTCCTTCACTGCAGATATTCAAGAACCATCTGGATTAAATCCCATGCCATGGATTCAATCACATGCCATATGCTCTAGGATGACCGTGCTTGAGCAGAGATTTTGGATGAGGTGACCACTGCAGTCCCTTCTAACCTCATGCATTCTGTGATTAAGAGAAAAATCAAGACAATAACTAAGGCATCCCTCCTTAGGCGCCGCTCCTTACAGTTTCAATATTTTTAAAAATCAATGCCTCCAATTTTATTGTTATTTAATAAAATGCAATTGTGCTTTCATTTGAGTGATTCCCCGAATTTTCCTACAATGGTATGAATCTTTATTTAACATATTTTTGTCATTCTTATTAAATTTTACCGCCTACTCATGTCAGGCAAAGTTACAGGATGGAGTAATTAAATTTTGCTTCACATTCAGGTTCTGTTGGTTATCTACCCAAGTAACAAAATAAAGTTGATCCAAGTGTGAACAGATAATTTGTCAACAACTAGAAGCAGCATGCTTTGTATAAATTAAAATGTTTGTTCAGTGATTTTTTAAAGCTTTTACTACTCTAGCAATTATTCCTCTCTTCAGCTTTGTTGAAACCATAGTAGCTATCATTGTTTCATCCAAGTTTCCTGCAAGATTTCTTTTCCTTTAATTACTAAACATTAGTTTATGCGTTCTTTTAAGATCCTAGATATTTAAACATTAATTATGTTTTCCCAATTAAAACAACCACAAGAGTATACATATACCTATATTTGCATTGTTTGTATTTCTGACATTCAGTAAAACTCATGAATATTTAAAAAAACATAGAATTTGTCACCAGACTAATTAGCAATAAAGACACCTCTTAAAATGTATTGTATTATTAAGAACACTAAGAACTACTTTTCCATTAAACCACAGTAATTTACAAAACCTAGATATGCTGGACCCAGGAGGTGAACAACCTTCTGTTTTCTTGTACTCTACCTTTCCACTATTAAACTATATACCAATTTGCAGCTGCCAAGCATCAGGTCATTGATTTTCCTTCCTACTAGGCAACAGCTGCTCTTCTCACTCTTCAGAAATCTTCCTCTCCAGATGACATTGGGAGTGTAAGAAGAGACTGCATTACTGATGAAATAAAGCCTTGGACTACTCCAAGAAAATGATCAAAACCTCCCCAAATTTTAGTAGAAATGTGTAAATGAAGTGCAGAAGAGATTGGTGGGAACAAATGTGATACTTATCTGGAGTCAGATCATATGAATATCAATTTTCCTATATACCCTCTATTATACAAAAATCTACTTTGTTTGCTAATAAAATAAAGCAAGACTCTTCAGCTGTTTTGCTTACTCTTTATTAAATTATTAGACAATATAGCTGTCCCCTATGACATGAAAGGGTGATTTTATCAATGAAGCATTAAAAAAAAAAGTGAATGCTGACAACAGCTCTAACAAGTAGATCTTGCATTCAAAAAAGCTATGTTATCTGGTCAAAATTTCTCTTTCATTTTCAATTTACATCAAAAATATAAAAGATAAATTTAGAAATTATTAGAAAATTAATTAAGAAGAGAATGAACACATAGTCATGCAAACTGCATGATGCACATATAAATTTAACAATACATGCACTCCTGGTCACATTATTTGATAAAAGGCATGGGAAAATGAATACACAAAGAGAGAGCAGCACAAGTATAAATCAGAGAATGACAAAATCACCCTGAATAAAATATTTTCAAAGAAAATTTTCATTTGTGTGGAACAGTTTCCATGTCTCTAATTTATCAGATCTGCACTTCTCTTGGTGGAGAACGATCAAGTCAGAGTATACTTAGACAAAAAGGACATAGAGAAGCCCTTGGGTTCTTGTGGGATACACTCACAAGTACTGATGTAACTTCAAGGCTGCTTTCAGTAATGTTTTAATAGTCATGCTGAGTGGAAGAGGTTCCCAAAGGCTGGAGAGAAAAGATGTCACTTTTATCTTTATGGGGGCGAGAAAGAAGAAACAAGAACCCTCAGATCAGTTAGCCACACTTTGATCCTCACAAAGCTAATGAAAGAACTAACCTGGAAGCTCCTTCCAGGCTCACAAAGGACAGGAATGTGATTGGGAGCAGTCAGCATGGATTCATCAAGGGGAATTCATGATTGAGCAATGTGATAAACTTCTATGATGAAATGCCTGGCCTAGTAGATGCAGGGAGAAAAGTGGATATTGTCTAATTACTAAACAAATCTTTTGACGCTTTCATTCATAAGGTCTTCATGGAAAAGTTAATAAAATATGGGGTGGACAACCAGACCCTAAGGTGGAATGAAAGTTGTCTGAGTGACCAGAGCCAGAATGTGGCACAAAGTTTTAGTTAAAGGTCAATAACTTAAAGCATGCCCCAGGGATCAATAGTCTGATGCTGTTCAAAATTTTCATTAATGCAAGGATACTAGCTTGTTGTTGAACACTAAGAACTTAAAGAATATTGTTGGGGTTTGGTTTAGACTTTTTTCCCTATGAGAAAACTCCCAGAACTCTAACACATTTGTTACCAGTTAAAAAATCTTTCATTACTCTTCTGTGTCTGGAATCAAACAATCAGGTTCACCTCTGTCAGTTTTAAACACCACTCAATTCTAGATTCAGTTTGCTCATTAAAATCATCAGAGAGAAATACATATATCCCAGAGAGTAATTTCTTTAATCTGTTGAAAGTGTTTACATGAGGAGATGATCTGTATAGTGAAAGCGTTCCTTTCTCTTTACTGATTATGAAGAGAAGCAAAGGAATACAGTTCAGATGGCTGTACCAAGCCCCTATCTCTGGTGAGGGAAAATCAATCAAAATATCTAAGTACTTAAGTATTTTCTTTGGCAACTCATACAGATTCATTATTTACTATGTAATAAATAGGTTTCAAAAAAAGTAATTTTCATGAGCTAAAAATAAAATGTATAAAAATGAAAATATGTAAGCTCTAGATTAACTGTCATTACTTTTACCATGCCATATGATATATATCACTCATAGGTTGTAAAAACAGCCAGAAGAATAAACAAAAATTTACTTCCCACATGCATTTATTAGCATTAAAAATTATAAATGAGATAATGAATTTAATATGCCTTTTAAAACTATTAGTTTCAATTTTGATATAGTCAGTTTTCAAAGTTTAAAAAAATCACAGTACAAAATTTTCAAATTTAAATTGCAACCCCAAGACTTATTATCCTCTAAAAGTCTTTTAACTTCCACTAAAATGAGACATATATATAAAGAAAAGCCAACAACCCATTAAGAATTAATATATTTTCATGATTGATGCACAATACCGATTAATAAGCAGCAAATCTTCCGAAACTTGCTTGATCTGGGTTCAGATAAAAGTGGAAATTAGGAAAGGCAGATAAAATATACCCTTTAAAAAGAATGGTACATGCATCACAAGAAATATTACATGAAAATTAATTGTAATTACCTCATACATTTAAACTAGTTCACAGATTGCAAGCTGTTTGAGGAACAGAAAATGAAGGAGAACAAAACACAGCAGTATGTAAAATATGGATATGCAGTGCAAAATTAACAGCAATTAAAGTTTGTAAGAGGCAATAAGATGCTAATTAATATCTACAAATAATTTTAAACTGGAAAATACTGCAAATTATAAATACAGTGTAGAGAGAGAATATGTTGTCAGCTAATGAGAGGGAATATGTTGTCAGCTAACAAATTTAGTGTGCCTCCCCCCCTGCCAAAAAAGGACAGACTATTTCAGACAGGTGGAATATATAATTTAAGGTATTGTTTTAAGAAAGCAGTTAGACTGTAAAGCCCCAGAGGTACCACTGATTGAGAATTATTGTATTACCTTCAGATGGAGAAGTAAATAAACAAAAGGCCCAGAACAGACTTGCTAGTGCTTAGCTGCAGAAACAAAATTACAGAATCTAAGTTACCCAGTAGGAAAAGGTTACAGTCCCATTCTCCATATATCTATTGTGACAGATCCAAATAAAATGCAATTGTGGGCAGTGAAGGATTCTTCTTAGTCCAAAATAGGCATTTTGTGTTTTGCCTTCTGAGATGAGAAAGGCAGTATGGATTACCAATAATTTGAGCGATAAATTTATAATTCATTCCGGGAAAGAAATCAATTATATATTTATCAAGATGAACTCTGGCTAGAGTACCAAACACAGGTTAGATTGGCCAGTCATATATTTCTCTGAACTGAAAACAAAACATAAATGTTCCTCTTTATCCAAAACTCACTGAAAGAGAGGTAGGGACTAACCAAACTAAGCCCTCAAACTTCAACAGATCTCCCATCAATATAAAACTCGAAATCTCCAGAAGATACTGAAGTTTATATAATTCTGACATGGGCTTGAGCACAACCTTTGCATTGAGCTCAGTCCCAAGTATAGAAACCTTTGTTCTATTCTTTCTAATTTCCAATTAATTAATGGTTACTTAATAATTACTTTTGCATCTAAACTGCATATGTATCTGTACCCTGAATGAAACCATATTAAAAAAAAAAAAGAATTGCCAGAGAAAGATTCTAATAATGAGTGAGCAAATCAAGGGGACACTCAAAAAGTATTTGGTTTACATTTTTTACCTTCAGAAAGAAAAGAGCATCTGTTTTCTCCTATATTTCATGAACAAATATATCTTTTTAGCTAGTTCTGGCAACAAAGAGGTTATGCAACAGCCCCACTGAGAAAGGATTTCCTTAAGTTTATTACATGCAGTTAGACTGCAAACTTAAACAGAAAAGCCATGTAAGACAAGACCACAATCTGACTCCTCTTCCCTCTCACTAAACAATCCATATTGAACACAGACTTTTTAAAAGGGCCAGAAATCAGAGACATCAAGAGTCATTCTTATAAAATAAGAGAAGAATATTTTTCAAGTACTTCAGTAGAATTTGGATTCTAGTTCTGAAACAATTCCAGTTCTTATTAGACCATCTCAGGAAGGCTTAACTTCCATTCCTTATTTTCCACTTAAAAATTGTCACTTACATTATAGTCAGTTTAAATCCAGTGAGTGGACAAGAATATTTGTGTTTGAAGCCTTCCCTTAGCTTGTATCATTTGCAAAAGCATTCAAAGCTTAGATGGAAAAATTTTGCCCTTTTGGCCTAATGCTTCTTAAAAAAAAAATCTAATGTAAGTTAAATGAAAAGTTGTAGTCCTCTACATAACCTCTCCAAATAGAAAGCAATAATAGGTTTACTTGAGTGATACCCTGAAATAAATACATTCAGAGAGATCTCATTAGATACAGACTTTCTCTGCCTTTAGTCCACTCATGTACCTATAATTTTCCTTCAAGGTCAAACTGTAGGATGTTTGATCTGAAGCAAAAACACGGCATTTCTTTCCACTAAATCCTGGTTTCCTGAAGCTCTGAAGTGCGATGTGAACACCATGAGCTACATCATATGTTCCGTGTTCATTTATGAGTCCAATTTAATGTCAGATTCTATCCTTGCAATGTTTAGCTTTAAGAAGTTTACTGGAATTAGGCAGTTGCCTGAGAGATTAGATGGTATCACAGAGTAATAATATGAAAAAAACAAAATCAGTTTTAAATTAAGCTACTATAAATCTAGATAACAGATTTAGTAACGGCTAATACTATGATAAGAGAACTTAGGGCTATTTTGTAAATGTAATCTAAAACCACAATATATAGCATCAGCTAAAGTTGTTATTAAATTTTCTATACAGCTTCAGTGTCAATATTCTGCTAATGGAATGAGCAGATGCTTTCTGACCTTACAATTTCCCTGGAAAGATTCTCTTCAGTAGTAGCAAGCTGTTAAACAGCATTACTTGGAGCCACCTGAAAATGCTGCAGGCATTAGCCTCTGATAAAAGCCAAAGCTGCAAATATGTAACTTTTTGAGTGTGACCAACACACCCTTACACAGGCTCTAGAAATCAGCAGTGATGTCAGCAAATGTATCTATTACATATAAATAAATAGAAACTCAGTGTTCAGACATGACCTATACCCATATTTCCATTATATTTCCTCAAGATTTATGAACATAGAGACAATTAAAAAGGATTTTCGAGTAGCTTACTTCTTTTCTATAAGAGAGCTTCTGAAACTTGAGAGAATAATATATCCCCTAATGAAACACTATCTAGCTCTATATAGGGATACTAATTTAAGTCATGACTTGGTTTTGAATTGTATGTCACAACCATTTTGGAAGAACTTTGTTGTATTAATATAAGCAGAAATATTTAAATTTTGAGTTACTGTGTTAGAAATTACTAGTATAAGATTTCTTCATTCACAAAGTTTTAAGTTAAAGCAATAGTGTCAGAAGAGCGTATTTACATTTAATCTTGGTTGTTCTAAATCTTTCTCTGAACATTTCGAAATTCCAATATTTTCAGACAAATATTGGAGGAAAAGGAAAACTGATCATTGGTTCATATAGTCTGTGGATGGCATATACTGCTTTGAAGTCAAAATTCACACTGGAGTGTTTGAGAACCGCTTTTATTTTAATCACATTGCATTTCAAATTGCTATAGATATATTTTTAAATTATATTTTAACATAATATTAATAGCTCCACATATTATTATAGATAACATCTGTAGAGAAAAAAAAGCCTAAGATTTACTTTACTAGGAATTCCTCTTTTTTTCAATTTTTAAGCTTTGACTATGTTACACAAGCATATTTTCCAACATTCTAGATGTTCACTATCAAATTATATTATTTTTACAACCAAAAAGTGCTTTCAATCTGTCTCCAAACCATGGAGTAATTTACAGAGATTCATGCTGGAAAAGGACTCATATTCTTGCCCAGCATGAATTCTCTTTCCAAGATACATTTAATTAATCATATGTTGCCTTTTTTATACCCTTGAATTGAATATTTTCATCTTAAAATGATTTGAAAACAGAGTTTTAGAGATTTCAGGGCAACAGATGCAGAATGTTTAATGTAGAATACTTTTTTTTTTTTTTTTTCATTCTTTGAGCAGTTTTTCCAGAGATCTAGAAGCCTACAAGGGTTAAAATCCTGTTTAAATTTAATTTAATTTCTGAAAGGTTTTGCTTCTCTGAAGATTTAGAATTAATCATAATAAATAATGAAAGAACACATAACCTTTAGTAACTAGAGTAGATTAAACAAAATTTGTAATTAATAAGCATTACCTCATTATTAAATGGCATCACGGATGACTGTTTTATAGCCATATTAACATTGATGGAAAACATTAAAGTATCTAAATGTCAAGCCATTTTCCTTAGGTTTCAACCATTCTTCCATTCTAATACATTACAAATTGGTCAAGCTACAGCACTTAAATAGCAGAAAGGTTATTGAAGCACCAGCCTGATCCCATTCTAACCTATTGCTTACCAGGGTCAAATATTCCTGGTGTTAAAGTTGCAAGGCTGCTATTCAGCTATAAATGGCATATCTGAGATACTATAGATACTACAGCTGAGAACAGATTGTATAAATGCTTCTGGAGTATTTGTGCAGACAATTTTCATCTCCACTAAAAAAAATCAGTTCAGTATTAAAATTCAAATGAAATGTAAAGTTATAGAAGCTACTCATAGTTACATTAAGTCTCTTGTAACAGTATGTTGAGGAGATATGAAATAATCTCTTCTTTCAAACCAAGAACAATTACTGTAAAAAAAAAAAAAAAAAAGAAGACAATTTCCCAAAACTTTATAATTAGTTATATGATTCTCGATTTTTTATCTGATTGGTAATGTTCCTTAAATGTTCAAAGAAATAGATCATACAACCAATCAACTGGATGGATTCCTTCATCTATTACCTTCTGGCACAAAGCATAATCCACTCAGCTTTTAAAGATCCTTAAAATTATCATTTACGTAGACTTATTAATACAGGATATGATAATCACTTCAAAAGCCATCTCCTCCAGCCTGTCATTCTTTTCCAGACAGCATCGTTAGGACAGACTAGTATCCATCAAACCTCAGTGAACTTTAAGTAAATTAAATCTCCTATTGAGATTATCAGATTCTGGCACATCTCCAATTTAACATAACCAAATGCATTTAAGGTAAAATGACACCACAAGTAGATGCATTTAAAGGGCACATATATTTCTTGTCTACTATGAATAAGCTTACAGAAAGAATTTGATAAAGGATTCCTAGATATGAATATGATTTTTTTTTTAAGCTAAAAGTTTACAAATTTAAAGTGAAATCGTCAGAGCACCAGCCTGCCATTGTTCAAGCATTGTTTGGACAGGCATATGGTGTGACTCTTGGGGATGGTTCTGTGCAGGACAAGGAATTGGACTCAATGATCCTTGTGAGTCCCTTCCAACTCAGTGTATTCTGTGATTCTATGAGAGCTGAGAATTTAACACTGTTGCAGTTCAGTACAGATATTTTTGACAGATTATATGTTTCCTAGTGAAGATAAAAGTGTAGAACTTGAAGTGAAAAAGACTCCATGTTTGGTGTGCAAAATTGCTCCTTTTTTGAAGTTATTTCATCTTTATATTTTAAGTAAATGCAATAATAAAAGAGGAACTGATTTCCTGGAAAACATCCATACAAGTCTACTGAGTACCTGTATTCTCATAGAATGTAATTGTACCATTTATTTCACTATAAGACAAAGACATAAAATTTTCAGCCTCATTAGGTTTTAGGATGTGGAAGTTGTTTTCCCTGCAATACATTAACTTTTTTTAACATGAGAATAAGAGACAAAATTGGCATAATCATTTACAGATGTTAAATAATACTTAGTTAATCTTTCTTGGTAATACATTGAAATAACACAAAACCCTGAGGGCAAAGTTAATGCTTTGCTGATTATAGCATATAGTTGATTTTTCTTAACAGTATGAAGAAATTTCATGGTGTATAACAGTTCTAGTCTATATATAAATAAATATATGATAAACTGACTAAGTTAAATCTGTTTGTGTTTCTATTCATAACACCTGTTCATTCAGATTCATGTGTCCTGTAGATTTTGTGACTATCACATTGCAATATTACTGTAAACTACATGAAATTTCACTGAGTTTCTAAGAGATTTATATATCTGTTTCAATATGGAGTAGCCTACCTACATATGCAACAAGAAACTTTATAACCTGAATGGTGTGACTGGTGCATAGGAGTGAAAGATAGATTGAAGAGATTTCTGAGACAGAAAACAAACAAAAAATCGCTTGAGAACCAAATGATAATGTCTGGATAGGAAAGGTAATTATTTTCTTTCCCTCAAGAGATGAGATCAGAATTTTATAATTATGTAATATTGTTAGTATTGTATATTACTTGAAGGTGCCTGAACCAATCACTTGTGGATTTGAAACCAATCAACTTTGAGTATATCACTTACGCAATCAAAGCCAGAATAATTTATTTACTAAAGATAAGGGCTTCAAAGAGCAGAATGTAGCCTACTAACAATCCTTTCAAGTTTATTTGCTCTTGTCTTGGACCATGATGGTAAACAAAGAATATGAATCCAAATACTACAGAAATGAAGATCACATGAGAATTTCAAGGCATAATCCATAAAGCAAATGAGGGGGTATTTAGATTTTGGCAAAGAACTTAAGAAAATATTTGGAATATGCCAGAGAAACAAAGGGTCACCTGTGTGGAAGTGAAAGTGTTAAGGGAAAATGGCAAAGCTGCTGAAGGTAAAGTCTGGAACCAGCCTATTTGCTCCTGTTATACCAAGTTCGTTTCTTTTATTTGTTCTTTTCCTTCACTGATTCAGTTGAAAAGTCAGTGACATAGAAGCTGCTTTGAAATTTGTTTAACTGAGAGTGAGCTGACCTAGATGAGTGCACGTGGGAGTCAAGCTCACACATGACATTTGAAAAGTACAGCATTAAATAAATGTCAGTCATCCATATATCATCAAAAAGCTCCTCAAAGTCAAGTTTAGAGTAACTCATATTACTCAAAGCTTCTTTGAAGGGTTCCAGGACAATTAAATAGCTAGGAACCCACAATATGCCTCATAGTGTGAATTTCCTGATAAGGCTAGTCTGAGATGATTAGAAAAAACCTACCCCACAAAACATGGAAGAGGCATTGTGTGATGGTTCTGGTTTCTTTTTCTCTGCTGAGGTCAGGATTAAGACACGGGAAATGTAGATTTCAAGTTCAGACTTGGATGTCTATTGTTTCTTATCTATTTATAGACTCATGAGGCATGAGCTCTAACTAGTAAGTTAGAGAAATGAGGTAAAATGGAAAACCTCTGACTCTTTCCAAGGTTATTTCAAAGATAATTACCCAATAAGGAGGTGATACGTACATTATTTTTACTTTTGACCCAATAATGACCACCCAAACTCACGAAGAAGAAGGAAGAAGGTGAAGAAGAAGGACTTAGACAACACCCAAAATCCTCCACCTTGACTCACATGTATTACTATATACTAAAATCCCAAAATCCAAGTTTCCAGAATTTCAATAGGATTGGAATGAATATTTTCCTCCAGGTTTTTTTTCCTTTACCTTAAATACATCTAAAAAAATCTTGGCTCAAGCTTTCCTCTAATACTCTAACCTCTTTGTGTGGTAATCTATAAAAATTAACCAAACTATTAACTCTACATGAAAAAAACTTATGGCAAGTCTTACAAAGACAACACTCAGATAATTTCAAATCTAGGAGAAACATGTCTCTGCAACAATAAGAAAGTCACAATGTAAACTGCAACCTTTATCTTATTCATTCAATGTTTATTTGAAAACAACAGTTAAATAGTCCTTTACAGTTTAATAGAAGCAACTAAAACCACCTCATTTACACCTTTACTTTTATGCTTTTCACATTTTTCTATCCAGTGTGTTTTCTGATGCCCCACAGCAAAGAAGAGAATTTGCTAAAATTTAGTTTATTATACTATAAACCATTCTTAAATACATTTTTGAAGTTTTCCAATTCAGTGGTGATACATTTCTAAAGGAAAAAAAAAGCAACACGAAACCACTTTCAGAGTCTACCTTATTCTCCAGCATTGATAGAATGTCTTAATATCATAGAGGTTATTATAGGAGATTTGTTTAAATTAGAACCCTTTCTCTTCACTACTTTTAAACATATAAATAGCTTATCTTGATGTAAAATCAATGAATGTTTCATTTCCACTTCTAATTACCTCTGGTCCTGCTTATAACAAATTCCCTTTAAAACAGACAACCTGACAATTTTTCTATATGAAGTCCTACAAAATCCTAGCAAGTAGCAAGACAGGGATAAAAAAAATGTTCAGTGAAAAACCCAGTCATGCAGTGAATATTGTGTCTGTGTCCATGATCCTGTGTGACCGGAACTGTTTATCAAGCTATCCAGAGTGAGTGCAATCATGTGAGAAGTGGTAGCTGAATTGAATACATGAGGACTTCCAACTATAACTTTAATGCTCATTTGTTACTGTCTGTTGACACAAAATTCTAATTAAAAAAAATAATTTTTTCCCATTACATCTGAAATGATTTTAAATTATAACATACTTCAAAAACATTGTAATTTTTTTTTTGTTTTCAATATAAAAAAATAAAAATTAGTACAAGTCAAGAGTTATATCATGGGTTATAAATTTTTATTGAGGCTATGAATTCATTGCACCATTTTTAACTTCTGGCTCTTTTGGGTATATTAAAAACCCTGTGGCAATAAGACAGATTCTGTTTGATGAAACAAGTTGGGACTCATTTCTTTTAGACTTCATCTTCGCATATTCCATCATGAAGGAACAGTCTCTGCCTATGCCCAATAGTTTATGGATTGCTTTTACTTCTGCCCTACTTTGAAAGGCAGTGGCGTGTCTTCCTAGCAAGATACAACCAGCTGGGTAAGAATATTGCAAGATTGGACAAAGGAATACTAATGACTTCATTAAGTAGACTTTAGTGGTACTAAAGTCTGTACAAGGGCTACAAAGCCATGAAAGGCTGTGTGATGACACCAGAATGTCTGCATTTGAACATGGGATTTCCTTTTTTCCTTGGGGCATCCAGGCATTCCAATGCAAATATTATTGGCCTATGTTCTGCAAAAAAACACAGTAGAAGCTGTAGTACTAAATCAAATCAATGCCAAAGGTATGTCTATATTTAAGAACTATGTGGTTTTTGGTTTTTTTTCAGTTTTCCTCTTACAAAATTACTGTATTACCCCAGAAATAGTACCAAGAGGAAAAATGTCTGTACAAATAGTTTGCAGCAAGAGAGTCATTATGTCACCTTTCTACATTCATAGTATATCCAAAAGTACTGTGGCAAAATCTGGAAGCCAGGAAAGTGAATTTGTCTTTGCAGATTCCTCAAGTATCTACATTTATTTACAGAACTGATAAGCCAAATGTTTTTCTTGCTTGGGCACCCTCATCAGAAACATAAAACTTAGCTGAGCTACATCCTGGTCTTTATGTAGTTCAGAAGGGTGTTTCTTTTACTGTAGTTGCTGTATTGCTGTAGTGTATACCAATAATTTCAGAAAAGTGTCAATGTAGAGAGACAGAGTAGGAATCCAGTTTATCTACATAAATGTCTACATAAAACTAGATGTCTGAATTTACATTCTGTCACTGTTGTTGTAATCAGCACTCTCAGTGAGGTTTACCCTACCTGTTTGATCTTTTGAGTACCTCTCTAGAAACCAAAAACTGCATTGAATAAGGTCCTACCTTCAGTAAGAGGAAGTAGGATATCAAACCCACGTATATGTACCTATCATTTAAACACTCAGAGTAATGGTGAGATGAATCCCACCATAAGTACTACAGGTATATGAAACCCTGCAACAACTGGAGTAGGAAACTACAAAATAGGGTAGTAACAGTGATCAGCACAAGTATATGCTTATGTTAAGCTGACCACAAGAATTGGCTAATTTACTCAAATGGCAAGCCTTTCTTGCATTTCTCGTTTTGATAAGTTCAGTGCTGATGATGATAATGAGGAAAAACACAGCAATGAAAAGTGAAAAAAATATTATCATTATTTAATAATAAAGCAAACCTCTTTGACAATCTTTGACAACAAGCACAGGACAAAAATATGGTAAGGACAAGAAATTGAAAGTAAAGGGTGTGAAGGGGGTTGAAATAAATGTATGACATAATAAATGAAGTTGCTTATCACATATAAAAGAAATCAACTCCAAACTGTGGGTGTTAAGCCTCTGGAGGATTATACTGCCTGTATATTGTTTAACTGCCCAAAGGGAAAGAAAGTATTTTCCTTTACATCTTGTGGTCAACTTGGCTGACCACCAGGCACTCACTAAGCCATTCTATCACTTCCCCTTCTTGACAGAAAAGGGCTAGAAAATTAGACTAAAGGCTCATGGGTCAAAAAAAGCAGAGGGAGAAAAACTTACCAATTACCATCATGGGCAAAGTGGATAACTTGGCAGGAAATTAATTTAATTTATTGCTAGTAGTTAGCAGAGTAAGATAGTCAGAAATAAAATCAACTAAAACCACCTTTTCCCCACCTCTCTTCTTCCCAGGTTGAACTTTATTCCTAGGTCTTCTGCCTCCTGCCCACGGGTAGCACAGAAGGATGGGGAATGGACTTCATCAAATATTTTCTCTGCTGTTCCTTCTTTGTCACACTCTTCCCCTGCTGCAGCATGGTGACCCACAGGATACAGCCCTTCAGGAACTACTCCAGTTTTCCCCAGGCTGCAGTTCTCCGCAAAAGGCTCCAGCATAGGGTGCAGCCTTTCAGGAATAGACTAACCTATCATGGATCTTCCACAGGGTGACAAGTCCTGCCAGAAAACCTACTCTTGTAGGGCTTCTCTCCATATAGCACAGTTCTTGAAGGTCCCCACTTCAGCACAGGGTCTCCACAGGCTGTAGATTCCTTGAGGGCACATCCATGTGTTCTAGAGTGGTTCTCCAAAAACTGCAGAGGAGCAACATGATTCAGCATAATCCTCTCCAAGGGCTGCAGACAAATCTTTGTTCTGGTGCATGAAGCATCTACTCACCCTCCTTCTCTCATGTTGCGTGTTTTTAAGGCTCTTTATTTCACACTTTCCTCAGTACTCTTTCTCACAGTATTTTTTTATCCTTTTAAAATGTTTTCCCAGAGGTAACATCAGCATCGACAGGCTCAGATGTGCCTTTCAATAACTCCACTGGAACCAACTGGAATTGTCTGTGTCCAGCACATCAGCACCTGCACTACCAAAACCTTACCACAGTCACACAATACACCTATGTGTGCATAGAACATACACAAAGAACAGTTCATTAGTCATCAAAAGAGAAAACAGAATTAACCTTTTCTATGTTTTACATTATATATTCCCAACAGAGCAGTGTTACAAATCTGTGTCTGAAGAGACTTCTGTTTAGTGAAGTTATCTCCTTTACTAGAAAGCACAAACAACTGGGAGGTTAGTCCTGCAACAAGAGATAAAGGACGGTGAGTGCTGTGCTAGTGTATTCAGTCCATCAGTCTATAATTTTTCATGCTGTCAGAAAACGGGGTAGAAAATATGTCTATGAGCTGTTTTAATGCCATTGAATCATTCTCCTGTAGTATTTGAGTTTTGGATCAGGACAATAGTTTTGAAGTGTACCTCCTAGTTGTCTTCCCACAGTGGACTGGTTTCAGCCAAGAAAATTATTAAAATCCTTTTGGCCAAAAATGAAACCCCTGCATGTATTCCAGGGACTCATGTAATGCACTCCAGTTTCTTAGGTCGCCTCCTAGACCAAAGTAAGCTGGGCCAAAGTAAATGCCCCTGAAACACACAATATAATTGCCATTTTGTCATCTTCATCTCTTGGCTCTACTACCTGATAAGATTGTATTTCACCACTTACTGATGTACTTGTGGTCCTCGTGGCCATGAATCATGTATCTGAAGATAAGTGATAACTATTAGCATTATTAAAATGAGAAAATATGTACAAACTTGTCATAAGAAATTCAGTAACTGCAGCATGTTGCCATAACTATTTATTTCTTACTCTCTGAACTATTAATATCATGCTATCTTAATCAACCAAAACAAGATTTGAGCTTTTATTAAAACAGCTGTTCAACACAGTTTCCTTCCATAGAAGCATACAAAGAGGAAATCACACTTACAGAATTATTAACACAATTATTGTCTCAAGGAACAAATGAAAAATGATCATTTCAAATAGCAGTTTGTGTGAGAATATTACCTAAATTAATCACTATCTAGATTCATTTATTTCATAATTAGGAAGATCTTTTCTTCTGCATGAAAAAAGTGAGTCATTAATAGAACAGGCATTCATAAAGTCAGATGGCTTTGTTCAAGCATGCAGCTTTGTAGATGTATAATCTTTATAAGCATAATTCAATTTCTTGATTTAATAGAAAACAGCAAGATGAATGTAGAGGAAAAAATCCCACAGAACCACAGATAATTCAGGTAGGAAAAGACCACTATGATCACCAAGTCCAATCATTAACCTGATGCCACCAAGTCCACCACTAAACCATGCATTTAAGTCCTACATCTACACATCTTTTAAATACCTCCAGGTAAAGGGACTCAACCACTTCCCTGAGAAGCCTGTTCTAAGGCTTGGCCATCTTTTCAGTGAAGAAGTGAAATATATATATCCAATATAAACCTCCCCTGGCACAACTTGAGACCTTTTCCTCTTGTCCTATTCAGACAGTTTATTTAAGCAGTGAAGAGTGAGCTGCCAGTTTCTCCAGGAGAATGCCATGTCAAAGGCTTTAAAGTACAGGTAGAAAACATCCACAGCCTTTCCCTTATCCACTAGATGGGTCACCTTGTCATACATAGAGGTCAGGTTGGTCAAGCAGGGCCTGCCTTTCATAAATTGATGCTAGCTGGGCCTGATAACTTGGTTGTCCTATACATATTATGCAGAGACCATCAAACTTCAGACAGTGAATCAGGTGAAGTATTCAGGGTTATGAGTATCACTAAGAAATAAGACACTTCATGTAGTCTGACTACATGTCAGTTCTGAATTGCATATCATGTTACAAATTAAAATTTTATTAACTATCTGCCGTGAGTGTACTAGCTTTGCATGGATTGAAAATTTTAGTTTGCTGAGTAACTTGGATTTGACTGTTGGTTATTACTTTTTGATTCAAGAAATAAAAGCAGAAATCAATAAGAAATGTTCAGAAACTTATGAAACTAGTTATATAAAAGTTTTGTTCATAGAAGGAGAGATGTTCAGCCTTTTTTAAAATGTTAATTATGTTTTTTTCAGGATGAGCAGCTTTCATTCGTTGTTACTTTTCAATATTGCCTATGTATGTTATTTCATATATTAATTTTAGTTTTATTTAAATATTAATGACAATACAAGTTTTTTTTAATTAAAAGAGAAAGAATCTCTGGAAAGGAAGCCTTAGCATCCTATTATTGTGTATATATATATATGTATGTATATGTTTATATTTTTATGTTTTCTGGATTATGATCTATTAAAGCCATATCGGCAAAATTTCAAACATATAAAAATTGTAATATTATTATTTCAGTGATTCTCTCTCATCTGAACACTCAATGACTTCTGAGTGTCCTCCAGAATGCTATTTTAAACCATATGTCCTATCTCAATATGTAAAAATCTAGAAAGTTAAATCTAGACAGTTGAAACAAATTCAACTTGAATTCCAATGCCATCTTTTTGTCTTGATTTCATGTGAAGTATAAACTTTCCTATGAACATAGCTCAAAATGGGTTGCAGTATTTGAATCTTCAGCTGTAGGATATCAAACTGTTCAGTGATAATTGGGAGTCAGTGAATGTAGAATGTCACACAAATGCTTTCTCATTTCCTTTGCTTCATCTCCTGCAAACACTGTGCATCTGACCTGCTGTCATGAAATAGAAAAATAAATTACTAGTGTTATGTTAGATCTGGTTTTGCTTGGCTTTTAAAAAATTGTTATAAATTTAATTTTCTCATGTTCCTCGGTGGTGGTTTATAAGAAGCTGAAACACTGCAAAGATTGTTTCTAAAAGCTACAATAAATGTGAGACTTCTTCAGTTTTTGTTTCAGAAGAGGGTGCTGAATAAGTTTTAGGACAATCTTATATTGCATCACATTTTCTTTGTTTTATATCTGCTTCTGATACGGATGCTGAAAGGCATTATTTTCCAATATGCATAAATGAATCACATTATGCTGCTGTGCACTTGTAATGACAATGCCTCCACTATCACCAGTCCAAAAAACAATCAGTAACCACATATTTCATTATCATGAATCTGTAAATTTTTAAAAGTTTTATAAAAATAATCAGTAAAGTGGATTTCATTTTTTAAACTCACTATCAAACATGCAAACTAAAGGACAAACTAATGCATTTATAGTGCACTTACACATTTGACATTAAACTCAACTGCCTTTTTTACAGATTTGTCCCCCTTTTTTAATAAGACAAGTGAAGAATGTTGAGAACTTTCATCACCATCAGGTCTGATATTTCAAACTAATATTGATGGAGGAAATCATCTTCCCATTAATTCTTTCCAAGGTTATGACTTTAATCCATTTTAAAAAATTACATTAAGTATCTGAGAAGAAATTGACACTCTCATAAGCTTTCACTCATGGGGTTTTTTTTTGACATGGAGATGAAAAATAAAATATGTCTATTTTCTTGATAAAAATCCAGAAAATTTGGATTGTTCTCTGAAACAGGAGAGAAAAGATTGTGAGAAATTAATTCCTATGTATGTCACAACACTGAGAGGGCACGATCTGGTCTCGTGGTGAATCTCTCTTCCACTGCAATATATTTCCATAAAATATACTTCTTCTCTAGCAAGGGTCTAAATGTGCAAAGCAAAAAAAAAGATTTTGTTGTGTTCAACAGTTGAATAATCCAGTCCTTCACCATTTTTCTTGTGCATTGATTGTGCAGTTCCCTTTGGAGTGACTCACTAGTCAGGGTTTTTATTAAGGGCTGCTGAATCATGAAGAGTGCTCACATTTGTAGATGAAGTGTGAGTAATAGTAAGACAAATCACCTAGTGCATACTCAGTTGGACCTCTGTGACCTTGTGCCAGCCAATTTTTTGCTCATTTGCTCATAATTTTGCCTTTATTTAAGGCTAGGCAAGAGCATAGCCAGACCCACACTTTTTCAACCCCATGCATAAAAATTTGACTTACCCTTACCTTGCAATTAAAAAAAATATATATATCAAAACTTAAATAAATGTAAAAGGAAATGAAGAAAAAATTCAATACAGCCAAAATTCAGGTATATATTTCTTCTTCTGCATTAAAAAAAAAAAAAAAGTGTCTCCTAGTGATTATGTGGTATAGTGGGCTTTTTTTTTTTTTTTTTTTTTTTTTTTTTTTATAACTGTTTTTTT
>VXBN01012756.1:2678242-2720709 GCA_013397395.1 Sinosuthora webbiana
TTGTTTTTTGTTTTTATGGAGGGTTAAGTGATTCATCATCTTCCTGCTGGAAGAACTTTAAAATTTCCAAAAGTCAATTGTCTTCCACATAGCTTGAAAAAGACAACTCACTAGACCAAAAAGCAAAATCATTTCTATAAAAAAGGGCAGAGAAACAATTTTTTTCTTTTCTTTTTAGTTTTTGTTATTAATTTTAGCTGGGTAATGCAAAGAAATAAATTTAAGCAGAGGAACTGCAAATTTTCTCATTCTCTGCATCATTCAAGGCACTTATTTTGAAGACAAAAAACAATTGCATTTTAGGAATACAAACTAGATGTTAAGTGTTCAAGATTGACAAGATTTCCTTTCTTCAAAGTTTTTGAGGGCTTTTCTGTTCTTTGGGGATTTGCCTTTCATTTTGTAGCAGCCTGCTCAGAATGCATTTCCAAAGCTGGAAATGTGATAACAAAGTTAACTGAGTAGAATCCATTTCTGAAATCCCATTAACCAATCTTTGTTCCTTATATTCTTCACTGAAAGCATGTATTGTTTCTTATATTTTAATTGTATCATATTCCATTCAGTGGATTTGAATATTATTTCCTAACTGATATTCTGTTTTATACACCTTAATTAAAACTTGAATTCCTAATGGTACCATTAATTCTAATTTTCATTGGGAAGTTTCAGATATGGGAATGACAGGTACATATTAAGTTTAGTTTCCTTCTAAAGAAGTAGATATAAAATTTATTTACATTTAATGCAAAAATGGTATTATAGTTTCCTTTACATTTCATGGATTTCTATGTTGCCTAAGAAATATGTATTTAAGTATCAAAAATATCCCAGGTTTCTGAGCACACAAAAAGGTAGTTTGAACTGACCTTGATTTCTTTTTTTTCTCAACCTTATCATCTATATCAATCATACACTGTCATTTCTGTTTCCTTCCAGTCTTTGTATCCCAGTTCATCATATTTACCCTGGCACTAATCACTGCTAACCTATAGTTTTCTGGGATTGTAAATATTTTTTACGTTCTTTATAATGATACCTTTCCACCTTTGCCTTATATAAATTGTACTAATCTGTATTGACATCTCAGTTATAAGAATCTTCTCACCGGGTTTCAGTTATGCCTACAAGATCACAACCACCATCATTTAACAATCTTTTTTTTTTCAGGTTTTTTTGCTTGTCTCTCATTCTTCTAGACCTGTGTAAAGGCACTCTAATACAGATGTGTTTTGACCCCTCAAGTTTCATTCTTTTGGCAAATGCATGTTCTGATTTATTACTGTGGTACTAAAGGTGCCAAAAGCCTAGCAGAACTCAGAGGACTAGATTTTTTTAATAGATAATATCTGACAGATAGTAAAATCTCCAGTTTTTTAATGCACAAAACAACCCCTACAAACCTTCTTGCTTCAGGGTTTAATCAGGTCCTAGCTACATCTTTTTAGAAATAAAATTTCCTTAACGTAGAAGTTCTTATTAGGGAATGTAAAATTCCCTATTGCTCCTAAAAAAAGTTGTGGAATATAAGGTGGGGTAATACCTTAGCACTTTTGAAGCTAAGATCTGTTTGGATCCCTAAGCAGGGACCTATTTTTAAGGATTTTCATGTACAAGCTAAGTCTTATTCTGATGTTATGCAGTAAAATTAACTGAAAACATTTTAAGTTATGTTTTGATGTGTAAATAAGAGAAATTTGACACAAATTTTTCTTCTGAAAAATATTTTTGGTAGCATTGTTGATGCTCCATGTGAAAGATTTGATATTTAACATTAAAAAATAGGGAAAAAAAAAA
This sequence comes from Sinosuthora webbiana, assembly GCA_013397395.1. Lineage (NCBI taxonomy): Eukaryota > Metazoa > Chordata > Aves > Passeriformes > Sylviidae > Sinosuthora > Sinosuthora webbiana. Next base: position 2,680,040 of record VXBN01012756.1, read on the forward strand.
GCAAGATGGAAATCCAAATTCTGCATTAATAAGAGTTACATCCAAGCAACACCAAAATTGATTCTACTCAGTGATATGGATAAAGCCTGTTTCTTTACATTCACTCTTTTTTGTTTACAGGTTTCATTTGTTTCCTCAGATACAATATGGGAGTTAATTCAATCAAATATGTTATACCCATATCCTGTCTCTCTCTGTCATTTTTGTTTCCACATAAGTAAACTATTTTCATATTTAGAGCTTCTATTCATTGTAGATATTTTGCTTCTTACTGTGGATGCCATTTTTGTCAAAAGTAGTTTTTAGCTTAGAGTGGTGGTTTGTTTCATAGTCAATTAAATTTCATAGTAGCCATTCAAACAAGCAAATTTTTTTTTCTGTAAAATTTATTTCATTTACGGTCTTTATTACATTTACACTCAATTTACAGACAAAAGTGTCAGAGATAACTGTAAAATATTTTTAGTATAAATCTAGGCTTATTCTTTGAGTGTTTGGATGTTTCTACATTAGTCCTAAATGTCTCAAAATTCTGAACCAGAATTTTCAATTTAACATGCATTTGTGCTGGTAAATTACTGGGGGTTTATGCTACATACAGATAAGAGGATCTATTTTCTCCTTCTATTATAAGGTAGCTACAAAACTGTCTTGCACATCTTTCTGCTGAATAGACAGTGGTGTGTGGTCATTCATCATCCTGTATTAGATTGAAGTCAGGCTACCCTTTTCATTTTCTAAATATTGTATTGGTCACCCAGTCCTAAACAGAGACAAAAGACCAAATCTTAAACATACTCTATGTATGTTTACATAGAAAATAAGTGAACAGATATGATAAAAAAGTCTGAGAGAATTTTGAAAGTCATCCATGGATACAGACTGTGGAAAACTAGGATAACTCAGGCAAAATACTGAGCATGGGGAGATGTTATGGTAGCTAAGGGAGATATTATGGTAGCTAAGCTGCTAATTTTGTTAGTTTTAGATAGTTATCAAAGGCAAAAGGTGATGGACCAGATTAAATGCATATATTAATGAGTAGGTTAAATTAATAATGATAATGATAATGATAATGATAATGATAATGATAATAATAATAATAATAATAAATAAATCCAAAGTGCACAAAGTGATGATGATATTTCTGCAGTACTTTAGGCATGATAAAACTTCAAATTATGTGTCTACGACTCTGAATACATAGATATCCATACAGACACACTTGCCTACCTTCTCACTTGGATTAATCCTGCTGATAAATTACCAAATGCAAATTGACTCCTATAGAAAATAATTACTAAGGTTAATGCCTCCCTGTGGCCCAGGTTTAGGATATCACTAAGAAACTTCCTGGCATGGTTTGGCCTTCACACTGTTTCCCATTATTGCTCTTCCATGTGGGTGGTGATGAAGGTACATTGTGTAGTCCAAGGGCAATCAAAAGACACTTCAGTGCCTTGGGAGGGTTGGTAAGGCAATCTGGAGAACAAGTAATTTTTTCCTCTCTCTTTCTAGTTGCATGCAATGACATATGAAGAAACAGATTAACTCAATTAATGACTCCATGGCTGGTGTCACCCCCACAGTTTTAGGGTTTTTCAGTAACGGGATGGTACCAGGCCTGCTGACATTCCATTGGATTCACCTTTCTGAAAGGGTGAATGGGTCTTTGACAGAGCTTTAAACAAGACTTGAAGTGGGAAGGGGATAATATCAGTCTTGCCAGTGATAAATGCAAATTAAGACATTGACCAAAATGGCTTTGCTTTCTTTTGTTACACTTACACTTAGATATCTTACAGTATTTACAACAGAGTAAGTTTTATCATTTTTTGTTTATTTCTTTTTTAAGGCATCTGCCAAATATAGTGGGAAATATCTACTAATCTGAAATATTTTTTTACCCTTCATACACAGTGAAGGGTAAAAAATTCTTTGTGTTTCCAGTGCTGGAAATTAGAGAAATATGGTGATCTTCCATATTGTGGTATATGTTTGTTCATCGAGTTCCTATAGGTAAATAGGAAATTTTCTTTGCTCCAGTTAGCAATACCAGAATTGGTTTCAGTGTTTATGCCCACTGATATTTTGCAGGCGACGATATTAGTGACGGTATGGGGAAAAAAAAAACTAATATGAATTTGAGTTCTTTCTTGAAATTAAATAAATAAATAAATAAATAATAAGTTGCTGGCACCCCCAAGAAAGCGACAGCAAACTATTGATTGTTTTAGGTATCACATATATATCCCTCTGTAAAAATCTTCAATCTGTCAGAAATGAAATAATAACCTCTTCCTCTGAGAGAAAACAATTTTTTTCCTGTTTTGTTTTCTTGCCATTCAACATTTTCATCTGGGATAGTCTGTGCTTAACTAATTTTGCCATCATTCTTAGGATAATAACCTTTAATCTAATCTGCATTTTGCTTTGCTGAGTTAAAATCATATAGAGAAGAGTTCAAGCATTGAAAATAATACATTTTCATAAAATCCTTAAATCTTTCCAGCACCAAGAACTCTGCATCACTTTTTTACAAATAATTCTGATCATGTCTACTAAAGAGTATTAAAAAATTAACTGCTTCTGCCAAGAAAGCAAATAATAAGATTAAAATATTTTCTTCTCTTTTACTACCTGTAAAAACTTTGTGCATACCCATCAGAGATAATCATCATTCACTAATTTCAGTTGTGTTGTATTCTAGTTAACTTCAGGCATTAAAACAAGGAAATATCACAGAATCAAAACCATAGAACAATCCAGCTGTGAACACCTCTGGGGGTCTCTAAGCTAAACTCTTGCTCCTAACAGACTTAACTCTGAGGTCACACAAACAGCTCTGGGCTTGATTTAGTTGTATTTTGACAATCTCTAGGGATAGAAACTGTATATTCTCTCCCAGGAGCCTGTTTCACTTCTTGACTCTCTTCATTGATGCATTAAGGGCATGGGAATTTAGAAGAAAATAAACGTTCTTGCAGTCCAGCTGATCCTGAGAGATCAGAGGGTCTGGGCGTGGCTGAGCTTAATTTCTGATTATAGCCAATTTAACACTACAAGTCTGGTGGAGTTCAAAACGACTTGCACGATAACAGATGCACAAATAAAGCAATTTATCAATCCAGCCCTATAGGTCTGGTCACATTCAATAAAGGCTTTGCACAATCCATGCTCAGAAACACTTGAAGCCACAGGAAAGCAGGTTCAAGATTACTAGTGATAAATGCACTAACTATAGAGAGTTAATATGTGTTGTGACAGGAAGTATAGCAAGAGAGATTCTAACAATAGTGTGTATGTTTAAATGAATATTCCTGGATGTGCTTTGATGTAGTTGGAGGTGCAAAACTCATCTAAAGGGATTCCTTCAGGGGAGAAGAGACACAGTCCATTGACTGATCCTGAACGGACAGGGATGTTTTCCCCATTTTGTCCTTTCTGCCTTGACGCACTCCTTTTATTCTATAAATTTTGGCACATCCCAATGTGACTGAGCAATCACATGTTATAGGTGGGGTTTAGTGACTTTGGTCACATTGCATTATACATCCCATGCTCTCCTTCCAAGCATCCCAAGGGTTTGTGTAAGTTAATATTGTGAATATGTACTAGTTAGAAAAGGGTAAGTCAGCTCTCCACTATCAATCTCTGATACAGATGTTCCTTCTAATCTCATAGAAATTTGACATCTATGCTTTACTAACTTAGAATACTGGTCCTATTTAAAATTGAATTTTATTATCAATATATTATCAGTGTTTATTAACAATTCACAAAAACACGAAGGGAAGAAGAGTTAGTGTGGGGTGGTTACAGAAGAGGATTACCTGTAAAATCCCACAGATTTAACTGAATATAGTCCTGCCATAAAGTAATGCAGAAGTAAAGGTTCTGGATGATGAGAAGAAAGATATGATACACAGAAAGTTGAACACTGACATCACTTGTCACGGAGATAGTGGGGGAGGTTAGTTTAATTCCTTATTATCTGTTGAGGAGACTAACTTTTCAACTATTTCTTGTTATGAATCATCACCTTTCAGAAGACATTCCAACCCTTCAGAGTCATGGAATTTTAATGCTTGACTGTCCCTTGAGTTTTCATTCCCAGCAATATCTGTAATTCAAGGTAAAGCACAGATGTAGTTCCCAAATAACATTCAGATGTATAAAGTCACTAAGATATTTTAGTAGCATGCTTTATCATTTTAAGCCATCCAGAATCCTTATAGGCTTTTTTAATTGTTCGTGCGCACTTTGGGCAGCCATTGGTTAAGGAAATAAATAAGCTGTTTGGGTATCTTAAAAAAGCAATGGAAGGTAATATAAAGAACATTATTTTAATACTGCTTTACATTTTTTAAATCAGCTAAGCACCACATTTAACTTTGAAAATGGTTATGCATTCTGCATAGCCACTAGTTAAAATAGTAAATATGATACCTTTTTCCTGTAGAAAGCAATAGCACAAGTACATCACATTTTGTATGCTGTCATGCTACTTAATCCATGAAAGTAAATAACTGCTTATATTTATCCATGGTATTTATTCACTGAAGCAACTTGGAATCTCATTCACCTTTCTTTACCCCTGTAGTACTACTTGTGAATTATTGCTCTTTGGCATGAGAAGAGATGTCAGAATTAAAGTATACAATCCTCCTTTAAATATTTTTAAGTATTTTATAAACATGTTTTTTCAGCTAAAGGAGGGAGGTAAAGCATGTTGTTTCATGTACTTTCATTTAGGTGTTTGCACAGTTCTAATCTTGAACAGAATTTCTGGGATAATAGGTTGGTAGCAACGTTGGCTGCAGTGAAGCTAAGATAGTAAAATTCAGAATGCTGAGAGATGAGAGAAGGGATCACAGCAAAAGGCAAGATCATAACCCTGTGCTTCAAGAGAAAAGTTTTCCCCAGTTCAGAGGTTAGTTTGCAAGTATTAGGGAGCAACAAGTGTTGTCTGCCCAACAAGGGAAGTTGAGTCAAAAGAATTGTATGATTAAAAGGCAGATGCAAGAAGTGACCACACCAAGGAGTACCCAGAGTGGGGAATGGCAAATCAGGGTCAGGATCAGAGCCAGAGGGAGTAGTCAAAGTCAAACATAATTCAGTGGTCACTCAACTAGATTGTAGTTCTGAACAATGAACAATTCAACACTTATTTGAACCAATTTGGATGGACATAGTCTGTTTTGAGTTTGAACAGAAGAAAACCCTTATTTTAGAGCAATAATTTATGGTATCTGAACACAAATTTTATTTCTAACAGTTAGAAATTACAAAACACATATAATGATCTATTAGCAGGAAGGTGAGATTTTATCTCAAAATTAATTGGAACAGAAGTAAGAGAAGAGTTTCTTCTTATTATTTTCTGATAATTTTGTGATGACAATGAACACATTGCAAGAGTTTCAGTCTAATGCAGGGAACAAGTACTTTATATACTGGAGCCATAAGCCATGTCACTTTGGATGAAGGGTACAGGTTTTTTTCTTCCCCACACACTGCTGACCAGTCTTTATCCTCAAGTCTGGATCTTGCTTGTAGCAGTGAATGCTTCAAACTGCTTGTTTACTGACAGGGTGCTGAAGGATGCCGAAATAATTGAAATGAACTTTGCTTTTTGGATCAACAGCTAAGGAGGCCAGAAGACATAAAAGTGACACTTCAGAGGCAGAGAAACCTTCTTTGAATACATATTAGAAGCCAGCATTGCTTCTATAAGTGTAACTACAGTGCAGATTTTGAACTACATTTTTTATATGAAAATAATGAAAGAATAGAAACATAACTACAAAATCAGACATATTTTGTATGCATATTTGTTTTTTTGTTTGTTTTACTAGCTTGGCTAGTGTTACTTTCTCCAAAAATTGTGCCAGTCTGTAGTATTTATCATGCACTAAATGTTCTCCTAGGAGGAAAGAAAACAAATAAACAAACAAAGAAAATTGTATTTTACATTTTAAGGTGGGTTTGCAAATGTCTGTTTCTATTTTACAGATATATGAGGATCTGATATTAAACTATATAGTACTTCTTAAAATACTGAGGGGTTTTGTTTGGTTTGTTTTGTTTGTCAGGGAAAAGCAAAAGCTGACGTGTAGAAAAGAGGAGAATCAGAGAGTTATACCAAATAGCAGATAACCTTGTTCTATTATTATTTCAAATTAAAAGGACACATATTCCCCATGTAAAAACAAACAAATAAATAGTAAAATACATAGTCAATATTACACACTAATCTGATACTCTTTTTCAGCGTAATTACTTTTGATTTAATGCAGGCAAAAATTCATCTTGCATAGTCTACTTCTACTTTGGAGGGGTAACAGGCTTCTGATCTGGATATTGGGTGAACAAAAATATTATGATAAATTATGGTGGTGTCTGGAATCACCGGTCTAAATAGAAAGTTTGTATCCTTAGGTTTGGTGGGTCTGAACCTCAGGCTGAAGCGTAGATTGGCGTGGAAGAAGAAAGAGTGACTCTCACGTGGGTTGAAGATAGATGTTTATTGCTCCAGAGAGAGCGCCGGAGAGTGCCTCTGGGGTTCAGGTCTCAGCTTTTGTTTCAGGAGCATGGGGAGGGGCAAGGGTAAGCCATAACCAATACCAGGTAAGGAGGGAGTGACCAAGACAGAAGGACAATACACAGGAAATCTGATACATGATACAGGGTTGAGATACTACAGGCTTTGCCATTCATGTTAGCCCTTCCCACCCAGAATGTTTCAGGTTTCTGGACAGGGACACAGAATGGTTGGCACACCCACCACCAGGGAGAAACCAAAAGGGTTAGTAGGGCAGGGGGTAATTTAGACTGCACTATTGTTAATTAAATGCACCACAACAATAAATATGATAGAAGAAAGTTCTACAGTGAACATTCTGACTGTCATTAAACCAGATGATAAACCTAAAGTCAGCTTCGTTTCTAAAGTATTTACACTTCCAGGGTCAGCTTTGTTCTTAGGTAAGTACAGAAACAGGGCAAGGGAGAAAGCCTGACCCCTAAATACTTCCCATAGTGCTTTATTTATCCATTTATTTTGTTCTCAACAGAAGTACATGTAGAAATATTTAAAAAAACAAACTTTGAGGACTAAGTGTTCATATATAGTAAACAGTTCATATTACAACATCAAAAATGACAGTTTGTAGGCTTATAGGCCCAAAAATCTTTTACCTTTATTATTTTATCTTTTATTGAGCAATATGAACTGTGTCACTGAAAAAATCATATTCAAGGTAATTACTCTAACTGCTACTTAGAGACAACTGGAAAAAAGCTTTTTCAGCTTCCTCTTGCTCTTAATGTCCTTAATCCAAGGTTAAAAGCAGAAATATCTGAATTAAATTTAAAAAAAAATACCTCTTATATTTACCTCCTATTTAGTTTTTGTCGAATACATCAAGTAACAATGTAATACCACACCATATATCATATTTTGTTCAACAAATTTTTCCAGCTGAGTTAATAACAGACAATAATTAATTTTATTAATTAATAGCTCATTCCACACGCTTCTCAAACATATAAGCTTTTGCAAAGAATAGAAAATAGTTTTGCAATAAGACTTAGAGCCTTATAGATGGGTAGAAGCTTTGTTAATATAGTAAAGAAATTTCAAGATGCTATTTTCAGATAAGCTCTTTACTTATAATTAAGTGATAAAGGCAACAATCACATGGCTAATAAGTGTCATGTTTTGCATTTCATATACTTCAGGTCAAATTAGTGTAATTTTAATTACAGACATTTTAATCCAGGGTTGTTAAATTACTCACATTGTATGATAAAAAACCCTAAAATAACTGTGTATCAAAAGGCAGAAAAATTTTTGAAAGGAATTTCATGTTATCCTGTCAAGGTAACTATATGTATTCCTAATTATACATCAATGTCATACATCAAAGCCAGACTTAAGGAAAATTCATAACATAATTCGTAAAAGAAACAGATAAATTCTAGATTGAGTAAAACTGTCCAGGACTGACTAAATGATTCAATACTTACATGTCTCTAATTCCATGGATATTTAACATCCAGCTTTTTTTATTGCCTGGATTGTGTGGAAGTACTGAGTTTCTTTATAGAAATCATATTCTACTTCTATATCACTCATAAAAGTTCATTGATTACTGATTACTGATTCCTAGTATTTATGCCTCAAACTAGTAATTTTCTTCCAATGTGTGTTTGACAAGACTGCTACATCTGCCCTGGGAGATAAAAGTTTTGGAGATTTGTTCTCCACAGATCCTCTGAGTGGACGGTTGTGTCTTTAAGCACAATAGTTAAGAATTGCAGTGTAAATAGCAAATAATATTGGTCTTAAAAGAGTGTCTGCACACATTTTAAGTTTGCAGGAGAAATTATCAGCAGAATTTAATTGCATAATTCTCAGTACCTTACAGACAGTGCTATTACCAAAATCTGGTCAATACTAACATTGCTCTATACAGCTAAAGGCTTGAAAAGAGTATTTTAAAATATCAGGCACATTTGCATTAGAAATTGACACTGAAAATACAATATGCATTCATACTCCCATGCGGACTTTAATACATGCAGAACTAAAACTGAAAGGAATTACATAAGGTATTTTCAGCTAAATGGCTCATTCTGTAGACAAGCTTTAACTTTCTTGAATAACAGCTTTACAAACAAATAAATCATCAGGGACAAGTGGTGCCTGGTATTGTAGTTTAATTTGCCCCAAAGAGCAGTAGCACTAACTTGTCTCAGGCCAAGAGTCTGTGCTTACTATGTAGGCTCCATAAAATGACAGTCATACTGGCTTTGGGACATATATCAGTTTTGATGAGGCTAGTAATTTCTGATTTGAATAAATCAATGTTCGGCACACATATTTACAAGAAATTTGTAAATTTTAATCAATCTCTTTTATCCACAATACAGAGATAGAAAAATGCATGGTATAAAATTGTATGCAGCTGAAAGTAATACATTTTGATAGCTCATACTGACTTCTTGATAAGGTAAAATTAATGGTATTAGGCTTGTCAGCAGTACAAATACATTTTCTCATCTGCAAAATTTAACTTTGAAGCACTAATATAAATATAATAAGATAAGCATATGTAATCTAAAAACATTTTGCAGATATGGATATTTCTTTTCACCTATAAAAAAAATCAGTGAACAGCTGATAGTTTGAGTATTACTCATTGCATCACTTCAGACAAGTCCTCTCCCTTGAGATTTTTTGTTGGTTTGGGTTGGGGGTTTTTTGTTTGCTTGCTTACTTGTTTGTTGTTTTTTTTGTTTTTTTTTTTTCTGTATTTGGAAAATCAGAAATTAATAGGCAGTGTCTTATGAAATAAGAAAGATCACAAATTACTGTAGCCATGGTCACAGCATTACAACTCAGTATTAAATTAGTGAGTTATAAAAAAATACCACATACACATACTCTGTATCTTTTCATTTACACTTTCACAAATTAGGAAATCAATTCAATTGTTAAAGTTTAGATATTTATATTACTGAGCACCTATGAGTATAAAGTTGAAAGAATTCACTTCCTCATTATTCATAATAGCTATTTGTGAATCACAAAGTACTATATATCAGCAATGCTAAGTTATAGGGAGGATGATTTCCTAATGAGTCTGATATTTGACGTACAGGCTTCTACGAACTTTCTCATTTTGGATTCAGATAGCGTAAGAGCCGCATCAGGTTTACCAGGCTTTGAACATTTTCATTGCATGTACTAAAGTGCAATAGATCATAACATAATGCTTCTCAGATGCCTTTCATTCATTTGGTTTATGTCTGGGTTGGCTGCAAACTACATTTCTGAAAAACAAAATTAAGAATATTAATACATTGTGATGTTAAAAGACAATAAACATAACTGTATGGATACATTTCATTCCGTGTTAACATATATGTTACTATTTCTTATTGAGGCAAGGCATCCATTTTCAGATCCCTCAAAATATGTTAAAAAAAGAAGGGAAGGGAAGGGAAAAGAGAGAAAAGAGAAAAGAGAAAAAAAAGAGAAAAGAGAAAAAAGAGAAAGATTATTATAGCAGGGGAAAAAAAGACAGAGTATGGATCAATGTACAAATAGTCTTCTTAGGTACAAATAGTCTTCTTAGGTACCTTGTCCTATTGAAATAGCAGCTTGAATTAATAGGCTATTTACTCAGCCTGAACATTATTTCAGTTTCTTCTATTTTTATATCACTATCAGGGTGTGCCATAGTTTATTTCTTCCTAGCACATAATTCCATTATTTTATTAAAAGAAAAGCAGAAAGTGTCCAGAATATTATTAAAACTTGAACCACCATTTCTGTGGTATTGTCTTTCTAGTAAGACAGCAGTGGCTCTAGACAGTGGATTAGTGTAATTGTTTGGAGTATTACATGTCATTTTCCAAGTTCTATTTCAGTAACTGTTTATATCAGTCTGGCATTTGATACAGAGCGGCAGCAGTGACATTTCAAGCAGAAGAGCTTGAATGTCATATTCCTGGAGTTCAGAATTTTATTTTCCATCCAGGAGTTTAAAACTCTGGCATTTTTCTCCTGGACTTCAATTGTTTTCCTGAAAATATATTTTCCTCTATGTACCACTGAATGCTAAAGTGCTAAAAGCACTCTATTTCAAGAAATATGGGTCTCATTCTACTTTAACTAGCTTGCCAAGACAGACAAAATAACACGAGCCTTCAGTTGAAAAAGAAATATAAACTCAGCATTAAATAATCAATCTGTTAACGCTCTACATCTATCCTATGCAGTTTATACTGATGGTAAAGATCCAGGTAGTATTTGGTGCTGCCCTATTAAATTGCTAATGGTTTTTCTAAATTTATTAATTCAGCAGCATAGATGAAATAGAAAAAAAAAACCAAAGAAAACAAAAAAAACAAAAAAACTCAGCAAAAACAGTTCTAGAGGAACTCTAATCATTTCCCTGAGTTCAATATGGCTGATAAACTATTTACCACTGCTCAGAGATACTACATTCTCTATATACAAACTCTTAAGGGAATGGAGAAGCAGGGATAGGTAAATGTGGAACACTTCATCCCAGTGGGATAAAGTGTTCATCTCATAAGGGAATTGCTAAAGATTCAAAAGAAAATATTTTATTTTCAGTAGACGTAACACAGCTATTTGATGGGACAGCTGAGCCAGGAAGTGTAGTATGGTGCCCAGAAGTCTAGGTTTGTTCTCTGCCATAACTATGAGGATATCTTCAATGTGAAATTCATTGTTACTGTAACAAAAAGCACATAAAATGACCAGAAATTATTGCTCAACTCCAATGCTTGGTAGGAGAAAATATCTGAAGGTATATTTCTATGATTGTCCTGCCATAGTAGTGTTCCCAGTCCACTTTGAAGATGTTTTCCAACCAGAAAATAACCTGTCTTGTTTGCTTTCATGTGACATCTAGTAGTCCACAGATTAGAGACAGCAAAGGACTTAGATGGTTTGAAGGATGCGTGGTGTTGTCGTCACATCCTCTGTTCTGTGCTTGTCACTGTCCTTAGAGAAGGAGTGTCTCTTCTCAGTCTTTATCGGTGTGGTTCAAAGAGTAATGCTGTCTAAAAACACATTATAAACCACTGAAGCAGTAAGAAAGATGAGCAATAATGTTCCTGTGCAGTAACAGAATCACAGAATCATAGAATCATGGTTTGGGTTGAAAAGAGACCTTGAAAGCTCATCTTGTTTCAACCTCCCTGCCATGGACAGAGACACTTTCAATTAGACCAGGTTGGGCAGAGTCCCATTCAGCCTAGCTTTGAACACCTCCAGGGATGGGGCATCCACAACTTCCTTGGACAACCTTTTCCAATATCTTGTCACTGTCACAGCAAAGACTTTTTTTCTAATATCTAACCTAAATCTACCCACTGTCACTTTGAACCCACCCATTCACTCTTTTCCTGTCACTACATGTTACTGTAATTAGTCTTCCCACATCATTTCTGCAAGTTCCCTTCAGGTACTGGAAGCGTGCAATTAGGTTATCCCAAAACCTTCCCTTTTCCAGGCTGAACAATCCCAATTCTCTCATCTTTTCCTCATATGAGAGGTGCTCCAGCCCTCCAATCATTATTGTGGCCCTCTCCACTCCAACAGGTCCATGTCCTTCCTGTGCAGGGACCCCAGGGCTGGATGCAGCCCTGCAGGGGGGGTCTCACCAGGGCAGAGCAGAGGGGCAGAATCCCCTCCCTGGCTCTGCTGCCCACGCTGCTTTGGATGCAGCCCAGGACACATTTGGCTTTCTGGGCTGGGATTGCACATGGCTGGGTCATGTCCAGCTTCTGATCCCCTCAGTGAGTCATACAGTGATTCACCTGGGCATGGATAATAAATACAGGGTGATAGGTGATGTCATGGCTCTACCAGAATGTGCAGACACTTAATGTCTAGATGAGCCAAAAGCAAAAGCCAGTAGCAAAAATGCTTTTTGGATGTGGTTGAGAGTTGTTCTATGCCTTGGGTCCACCAAAGATTGCCATTAGATAAAAGCAGACCTTACAGGGCAGTAGCGTGCCCTACACGTCACTGGATTGATGTGGGCCTGTCTATATGATGATATTGGGAATTTTCAAAGTATTCAGCACTGACCTATTTTTCTTTTTTTAAGCTGTCATTTTACCATCACAGAATTACAGCCAGACTTTCAGAACTAGTTCAGAACTAATTTGTTCTGATAAGCCTCACCTCACCTTCAATATTTAACATTTTAACAGCAAGGTTATTTGAGAGAATGAAATAGTTTACCTAAAGCTGCAGTCTTTGTGGACATATGCCACTAATCAAACTTCTTTTGCTAGCAATCATCAAGAAAATGCTGTCGGCATACCAAGAAATGTTAAACTACCTGAACAGTTTGAATAAAATATATTTAAATGAGAGCAAACAAAGAAGCCTTAAAATTATGAGTAATGTCAAGTTACTTAAAAGACCTAAAGGGCATTTATAAATTGAAATAGCTATAGAGCTACCTAGTGGACAAGCTCTAAACTGTGAAACTGACGTAATTTTAAAATGTGCTTTCAAAATTTTCGAAAGAAAATAAACCAGTTTGGCTCTTTTTAAACCCAAATATTTTAATAAAATGTGTTATTAGGAACCAATTAACACAAGAAGTCAGCTTTGGGGGCTGAAGACCATTTTTTTCTGGGGAGATTGTATCACCTAATCATAGGCTTTATTACAAGTATGTACAGTTATCATTCCTAAAACTTTCTGAGCTTTAGCAATGTGTCCCATGGCATCATTTTTTTTCTAGGACCTCAGGTGAGGTGACAGGCCAGTAACTAAGCCACTCACTCATTTTCCCTGCTCCCCATTGGGATGGGGTAGAGAACAGAAAGAATATAAACATAGAAACTTATGAATAAAGATACAGACTGTTTACAAGTGAAGGAAAGACATTTCTGCTTTCTTTGGATATCTCCCAGATCAGAAAACTATAGAAAAATAGATGATTGTGGAGGAAAAAAAGTGAGGAAATGATGCTAGGAAATCAAAATGAAACCCCCGAAACTAAATTACTTTTAAAATGTAGCAAACCAGCAGAAAGGGCAGTCTCATTAGCATTGCACCCTAACAGGAATTATCATACTACATTCAACTGGTGACAAAAGGGAAAAAAGCTGGTAGAAGTTATAAAGATATTTTCCCCAACTGTACTTTTCCTGTGCTGTGGGTAATATGCACTGAGGACTAGGAAGTAGAAGTATTACATTGCTCCATTCCACAGCTGCATAGGATAAGTTTGGGTTTGGTTTTGTTTTGATGTGATGGAGATGAAAATGAAAATTCAAAAGTGAATTCTGGCAGTGACTTCAGTGAATTCAGGATATCAACACAAGACTGTATTGATCCCCTGTCCTGAACTTTGTCTACTTCAAAGAGGTGAAAGAGAGCTGCTAAAAGAGAGGATCTTGCTGCATAATACTGCTAACAAAGGTGTCAAAAGTACTGCTTTGTAGTAGGAGTCACCAGCTAAAAATACCTTGGTTTTCAAAACAATTTAAAATATATTATATGCATGTATGTATGTGTGTAGACAGAAAAATGTCAATGTAAAAATAAAACAGTCATCTTTGAATTTTTTTTCTCAAATTTATATTAATTCCCCAGAAATTCACCTCTTTTTTTTTTTTTTCCTGAAATTTGATATTTCTAAATACCTGAAGAATTCTTTTGCATCAGTTTTTCTTATTTTCATTTAGAAACTTTAAAGTCTATAGATTATACAATGGCACAAGAGAATTCTCAAACCAGTATATTTTTAGTATAAAATGTCCTCCACAACAATTTCTCTGTGCAGTAATAGCACTTTGACAGAGTGCAAACTTTAAATCCCAAAAATGTAAGCACTAAAATTGCACTATAAACTGCAATTTTAAGGAAAAGAAACTGTAATTTTAAGGAAAAAATGTTTAAATTGATCACATGTGATATAACTATGAAAGAATTGATTGTTCAGAAAAAGTTATTTTGTAAAACTAACATAGCTTGAAAACTTGTATGCATACTGTAAAGAACACTGTATGGTACCTCGTATGGAATTGGGAAGCTCTGAGAAATTCTTTTATTTTGTAGTTATAAAAGCTCTACTTCACTGCAATCTGTGAGGTTATTTTTTAAATGTATATTTATTTCAAACTTCAAGCTGAACTGTTGGTCCTTGTGCATCTCAGCTGACCACAAAGAATGTGGTCCTAATAACAAAAGAACTGTAATGTTACTTGTCCAGATGTTATTTATGGGCCACAAAATGAAATCAAAGAAAAAACTAAGGAAACTTAAATCATCATGGGGGAAATATTGCAATATCTGTGTTCAGTAAGACAGGTTTACTGCAGTCAGGAGAGATGCAGAGGCATAGGACATTAGATTTCATAAGTTTTCCCACTCTTGAAGCAAGACCATAATTGTTTTCAGAATGATGCATACAGTGTTCGAATTAAGCCAAACTTCTATACATATGTATTTTAATCATATTAAACTNACCTCTTTTTTTTTTTTTTCCTGAAATTTGATATTTCTAAATACCTGAAGAATTCTTTTGCATCAGTTTTTCTTATTTTCATTTAGAAGCTTTAAAGTCTATAGATTATACAATGGCACAAGAGAATTCTCAAACCAGTATATTTTTAGTATAAAATGTCCTCCACAACAATTTCTCTGTGCAGTAATAGCACTTTGACAGAGTGCAAACTTTAAATCCCAAAAATGTAAGCACTAAAATTGCACTATAAACTGCAATTTTAAGGAAAAGAAACTGTAATTTTAAGGAAAAAATGTTTAAATTGATCACATGTGATATAACTATGAAAGAATTGATTGTTCAGAAAAAGTTATTTTGTAAAACTAACATAGCTTGAAAACTTGTATGCATACTGTAAAGAACACTGTATGGTACCTCGTATGGAATTGGGAAGCTCTGAGAAATTCTTTTATTTTGTAGTTATAAAAGCTCTACTTCACTGCAATCTGTGAGGTTATTTTTTAAATGTATATTTATTTCAAACTTCAAGATGAACTGTTGGTCCTTGTGCATCTCAGCTGACCACAAAGAATGTGGTCCTAATAACAAAAGAACTGTAATGTTACTTGTCCAGATGTTATTTATGGGCCACAAAATGAAATCAAAGAAAAAACTAAGGAAACTTAAATCATCATGGGGGAAATATTGCAATATCTGTGTTCAGTAAGACAGGTTTACTGCAGTCAGGAGAGATGCAGAGGCATAGGACATTAGATTTCATAAGTTTTCCCACTCTTGAAGCAAGACCATAATTGTTTTCAGAATGATGCATACAGTGTTCGAATTAAGCCAAACTTCTATACATATGTATTTTAATCATATTAAACTACAAGTCCAAATTCTTTCCCTGGACTGCTATTATTTGTTAAATTAGTTTAATAAAAATTTAAGTTAAAACCTTGTTTTCATAGGTTTCCAAAAGCAATTAAATGTTGAACCTTTTGTGTGCTTAGTGTAAGGATGTTAAAGAGTGTGTCGAACAGCCAGAAGTAATATAATCTAATTTACAGCTAACTCAGTTTTAAAGTATCAGGGGACTGGATTATTTGCAGGAATTTGTCTTAGTTTATTCCTAGTGTACAGTGTGGAGCTGAAATATCAAAATAGAAGTTGGCTGTAAGTGCTGGTGTAGTGCTTTCTTTGTCTCGTTGTCTATTAGTTTGCAAGATAGTGATGGCAAAGTGATTGATACAAAACCAAACACAAACAACCCCAAAACCAAACCAGCTTTCTTTTTAAACTAAGAATGGTAAAGTCCATGACAGCCAAGTAGATAAGTAAATGAAACCAAAATCTTGAAAGCAGATGAGGATTTGCTCTAAGATAAGCATGTTAAAAGGTATGGCAACCACAGTTTTCAGTATTTCATTATTATTTCCTGGATTCAGGATGAATGCTGAGAAAAAAAATATTTTAAAAAATAATTTATGACAAAATCATAATATATGTAATTCCTAGATGTGTGCACACGTGTATATGTATTGGTTTGATCATGTGTATGTATATAGATAACATTTTTTTAAATACCTGCTGTGAGGAAAAGTATCATGTTCAGATCAGGATGAACTAAATACATTAACTACTGGTCAATAATTGTATCGGTGTCAATGACTTCTGAAGTGTAGTATTGTCTATGCATAAGAACGGTTAATAATGCAAAGTACTGAAAAGTTGCAGACAAATGTCTCTCTCTGCTTCCTCTTTTCTTGCCTATTGTTATTTCAGACTTCAGAGTTGGGAAGGAGGCAGGAGCTGAGTGTGGTCACTCTGGCTGTGTAAGCTCAGGGGCATCCCTGGAGGTCTTCCACAGTCTGGTGCCCCCAAGGCTGTAGGCCTCTGCTCCATGCTGGGGTGGTGGAGGACGGATAAGCTTTATGTGGTGGGGACCATTTTCCAGATTATTTGATCTTTACTTGTCAGCAGACTGCTTCAAGATGTTGCTTGTTGATGGGTGTAGTGAGTCAATGTGCAAACATTCTCGTATAAATTTAGTGCTGCTGTTCCTGCATTTTACACGTGGGTGGTATTTTTTACAAAATACCTTCCTAACTGTGCTTTAACCAGTGGAAACTTTTTCCCTAAAAACTGCTTAGCAACATACCTCAGGCCTCCAATATCAGCCTGATTACTCAAGTGATGTCATCTCAACAGTCAAAGACAGGGAAAAAGTTAAATGAGGTGAATTCCATCATAGCATTCTTCTCCTGATTTTGTTAGAAGCTCTAAGGTTTCTTTCATTCTGTACAGGTTCACTTTGAAAAATGGTTTCCTTGAGAGTATTTTGTGTACCCTCTTTCACTCTTTAAGCTAGTGAGATCATCACTTTGCAGAGTTTGTCAAACTGACTGCAGCTCCCTGTAAAAGGTCAATGTTGCCGTGTCCGGAGTAAATGAGATATTTCTTCTCCTTGTAATCATTTCTATTCTTTTTATAACACAGCCCTGTAAGACTGCTGTCATCCATACTGAAACTTTGAAAGTCAAGGTTTCAGACCACAGATGCTGGGTTGTATTTTTATGATCTGATATATATTTTGTAGTCTTGTCCTACTTTTCATATTCTAGTCAACAACTATGATTTTTTTTTATGCTTCTAGAAACTAATTTTGGGTGCCCATTAATTTTCAATAGTAGGGATAAACAAATTCTCCTTTTTTAAGCAAAAACCTGTCTGTCTAAATGGAAAATACACAGTATTATATTCAAGTTAAATACTTTATATTTTATTCAAAGGCACATCTGACTTTAAGTGTGTGATTATAGCAAAGATGCAAATAGTGAATCATAGATTATCCCAAGTTCAAAGGGACCTACAAGGATCATTGATCCCAGTTCCTGAATCAACACAGGACAGCCAAAAATTATACCAAATATCTAATAGTTGTCCAAATGCTTATTGAACACTGACAGGCTTTGGATGATGACCACATCCCTGAGGATCTTGTGCCTGACTACCGCCAAATAATGTAAATATTGTAAATTCTCAGAGTGACTAGATGACTACATGTCCCCTAAAATTATCCACTCTCCTTTGTAGTGATTGAGTAATTACAAATATATATCATATCAGACTTTTTCCTTGTATTTCAGAATTGATAAAAATCAATCTGTGGTAATTCATGCTTCACGATTTTAATTTTGTATACACTTTGCTCCTTTAATAAATCATCTTTTTAAGATGTATTTAGATAATATTACAGAACACAGATAAGTATTCTGGAATTCTAATCCATGTTATTCTAATCCATGTTTATTTTGCTCACTCTTCTATTGGAAACAACATTATGTATAAAGTATGGTTTTCAAAAACGATTCTTCTTAAATATCACTTTAGTTATTATAGTTTGAATTAAACTAAGTCACCTAACCTGTCTCACTGTACACTTGCATTAAATAATTTCCAATATATTTTTTAAAAATTACATGTTTTCTGACCTGAAATGATCTCACTTAGAATGCCTTCCTAAGACCACAGACAAGCCCATGGTAGCTGCAGCTTTGAAAAATTACTACATCATTGTCTGCAGAAAGTAGTCTGAAATTCTGCTTTTTGTGTAAATATCCAGCAAATGAAAAGAGCTGTCAAAACTGAAAAAAAATATTTATTTATTTTTCTGATTTTATATTAAAATCAGATTGACTGGACAATTTTATTTATGCTACTTGAAGGAAGCATATCTCAGGTTATTCAAAAACATCAGAAAAATACACTGGGGAGTGCCACATAATGATAAATTAACTGACAGTAAGTGAACTGTTTCCTTTGTATTTTGTTTTATTTTAAATAAATAGGGTGACTCAATAAATGTTCCTTTAAATCTCCTCTATTCTTTTATATATTTAAATAAAAAATATTGTATTATATGTCTTCAGCTTCAAAGAATAATTTATATACAAGATTTTTTTGGAAACTACTTGGTCTCTGGAAGCCAGTTATTGCAGGAGAAAAGAATACAGGTGACCTTGCTCTGATAAGTAACAACTGTGTTAATTACCCAACATAGCCTCACCCCTGATGAGTCACAGCTACAGCCAATAAAGATAAGTGTGATAAACAGGAATGGGTTAGCTGGTGAGGGGAGAATCATAAAGGAGGAGGAACCTTGAGGAAGTGCGAATGAGAAGATCATGATGAAGAGGGATCCTGAGGAGAGAGAATCACAATTGCAAGGTCAGTCTGGGTCAGTAGTCAGAGCCTGTTGTTGAAACCTGCAGCCATAGTCTAGCCAGGTAAAAGCCTGCAGTCAGAGTCTGCAAGCCAGTATCAGTGGGAAATAACCAGCAGTCAGAAGCTGCAAGGGAAGCCTACAGTAGGAGCTTGCTGCAGCGAGAGTCAGTGACTAGTTGGAGTCAGGATGGTAAAGCTGTAAAAAGGAATAAACCGGGGCCCTTTCCATGCTGTGATAAAAAGGAAGCCTGCGCCTCGGCTCATTTCTACCCTCTGACAAGAGGGCTGCTGCAACAAGTTATCACACATCTGTAGGTTAATGACTCACTAAATGTGATAGCCACTTATGTCAGCTTTTACTAACATAGGCGCACATAGCTTCTGATGAAGGAGCAGCAATTTTTATGCAAAGAGTAGAAATTATTTTTCTCTCCCTCTAAGTAAATTTGTTGTATATATATGCTGGGCATGTTATATTTTATGGAAAATATGTTTCTTCTAATCAATGAAGAATGTGGTGAGTGACACATGCATCGACTTGTGACAGCAATATATGACTTATATTTCATAAAGAGATAACAGATGTCTCTGATCCTTGTTGTCTTACAATTATTCCAGTTGATTTTTAAAAAAGCGGAAAATATGTGAGAAGTGAAGAATTGTATCTTCATTAATCAATTCTGTAACAAAACCGTTGCCTTAAAAATGTGAATCATAGCATTAGAGTAAGAGTCTGGGGGATTTTCCCACTCTTCTTAATGATGGAAAACCATAAAGCATGGTATTATGCATTATTAGAAATTTATTTTATGCTGCAGAGAGTATACTAAATTAGAGATCCTTGCACAGTAAGTTTTTATTTATATCAGTCTTATATGCTGATGCTATTGCTGTGGGTTTTTTTTCTTTTTTTCTCCTGCAAAAGGCTGCTGGCAAAATGAAAATTAAGAAGTATCCTGACACTGACCTTTAAAAAAACAAATTGTGTTGTTAGGAGGAAATATCTAAAATAACACTGTTAGAATGAAATAACATTTAAAATACTGTTCATGATACAGTTATAGACCTGAAACCATAAGCTTATGAAGAATCTCTGCATTTTCAGGCTTTTCTCATGAAGGCAGTGTACCCATACTCAAGTATGGGTATGTCAAAGTTTATAGAGGTAAAATCATTTCATCATGTTTTGTAGTTCTTGCCTCCATGTTCTAAGAAGGACATAGGATAGATAGAGAAAGGACATAAAATAACAACAAAATAAGATGTTGCTTTGTGAGGAAGTGCTGTAAAGGACCATACTCTTCAATTCAGAGAGGAAAAAAAATGAAGAGGATTATGACAGAGGTTTACAAAATCATTAAGAACCTTGATTAGCTGTTCTCAAACAAAATTAGAAGCATTTTGTTACAGTACTAAGAATTGGGTTTGAATAAATATGACAGGGTACTTGACACACTGGGAATGAACTACTAGTAGTTTGCTGCTACAGGACACTATGAAAGCAGGCAGTACTGTAAATTAAAAAAAAAAAAAAAAATTGATCAGGCAATCCATTGGACAACAAGTTCATGACAAAAAAGATTAGTCAAAGTCCAAAACAGATGTACTGGGAGCATGAGGTAAATCGACTTCAGAAAGTGATCAAGCTGAACAGTATATCTTACTACCATTGTCAGATGCTCCAGTCTGGGCTGAAGGGAGCATTAGTTTGGCCCAGCAGGGCTTTTCTTCTGTTCTTCCAGCCTCTCCTGGACACCTGGGAGTTTCCAATTCTTTATAGAAAATACCTATAATTATTTTTCACAATTTAAAAAAATAGCACAATAGAGAAAATCGGTGGAGTTACAGACAATCCTAACAGTGTCTATTGCCTTTCATTTATCTTCCAGATCAATTTAATACTTTTAGTAATTAAAGGGGTTTGTACGTTTGTTTCTTTTTTATTTTGAAGTATACTGCCTCTTCTCAATATGGGTCATGGCATCACCACAGGCAACAAAAGTTGCAGAATAATAATGTCTTCCTGCTGTTAAATAAAGGATGAGAGATTCTTACACTGAGTTTGAACAGAAACTTCTGAGAGCTCCAGATCATCTGGCAACTAGTTCCAAATAACTACACATGGGAAAAAAGGCATGAGAATGTGTTTTACAGAGATCTAGATAACAGTTCCAAGGTGATTAGAGAAATTTTTCTTAAGAATTAGAAATTCAAAGCAAGGAAAAATATTTGAATTTTCAAAACATGAGTTTAGATTGAATTAATCTGGAGTCAAATTTCTAAGAAATTACTTCAACCCAGAAAACTCATATCAGTAGATTAAAACACGTAGCTAGCTGAGTTTGTGCTTCCTTTAAAGCTTTCGTTTTTTAGTAGCAGTAATTTCAAAACAGAAAAAACACTTGAATTCACATAATAGATACATCAAATTAAACAATAAGTACTTATTTAGAAACTTGTCTTTGTAACTTAAATTCATTGTTAATCTTGAGTATGTTTGGTTTTGTTTTTATTTTCCAAGAACATGTTTATAAATGTTTAAGACATCTGATCTTAAGCCTTTTCAAAACATGATTTTTTTAATTTTTTTCAGAGAAAACACATTTGTACAAACCATACAGGTGGTAGGATACATATTTTAAAAAAATCAGAAAAGAAATACAAAAATATAAAGTATTGGGGTTAGCTCTCCAGTGGAAGATGTGTAATAACTGTATCTTTTAGGAAGAAACATTTTATAACTTTTAGGAAGAAAGAAACAACCAAGGACTTTGACTATCAAAATTGTGTGATGATTGTCTACATGGTAAAGTATACTTACTGACAGTGTAGAATATTTTTAAAGACTAATGGGTTTTGTATGCCATATTGATGATGAATATTGTGTATGAGTGCATTATTTGTTAAAATATATTGTTTATGAATGTAGCAGTGTGGGTTTAAGACTTGAAACCAGCCTCATTTATCAGTCATTTAACCTCATCTCTCACAATCTCTGTATTTTGTTGCAATAATGAAGTAAGACTATGAAAATTTTGTGTTCATAAACCTATATATGAATCACTTACTAATGCCTACGTCTACTTTAGCGTTTTGATTCAGAGTATGATTTTTTTTTTTAATTGAATGTAGAGATCATCTCTATTTACTGAATTTTCCATGTTTTTCTTGAAGCTTTACATATCCAGAGACTAGATTATTTTTGAGAGCAAACTAAGGGACAAGCTCTTAGTAAGGTGCATACTGTATGTTTGAACAGCTAGTGAGCCCATAGAGATGCTTGCAGGCATCTTTGAACCACAGGTGTGCTGAGGACATTTGGTTCAGGAAACCAGATGATGGTGATAAGAAGTAAAAATCTGAACCATAAAGTCAGCACAAAACACATGAATTCACTGACATTCCTATTCCAATTCCATCTTACTTAAACAATATGTAATATGTACCTAAATTGCAAGATAATATTATAGAAGTTTCAATGATAAATATACATAATATACCACTAGTCTTAATTTTCATTTCCTAAATGAAAATAATTTATTCATCTATGTACATTTTTAAATTTTCAGCAAGCACACAGTCATTGTAAAAGTACCTTTGAATTGAAAATCAATAATGCAGGTTTAACAGAGTCTATTTTGTTGTTTAAGGTAGATGGAAAAAGACTTGTGAACATTGCATGCACAGAAAAACAATCCATTGTGTTCACTAAAGCTGCAATGTGATGCTGGGTTCTGCTATCTAGCACAAAGCAAAACAAATGAAAAATGTGGAGATTTTTGTGTTGAATGTGGCATTTTGGTGGTTTTTGGGGTTTTTTTTAGGTACTTTTTTTTGAACTACTGTATCACCTAGAAAAGCAAGAGAGTAAATGGGTTGTAATTGTGAGGAAAAATAACCTGGAGACTTTGATTCTTTTGGCTTGTCCTAGACTTTTCTACAGTAGTGGGACAGGAAAAAAAAAAAAAAAGTGCTGTGGAAATCACCTGCATGTGTGTTAAGTGAATGTATTTTAAACAGACTTTTTTTGTTAAAAAGCACGTGCTGGAATATTCCACTGAATTTTAAGGGTCAAGAATTCACCAGTGCATAAAAATACTGTTTCAGTGATATGAATCAAACTCCATGCTGCAACTCCCTGAAACTAAAATGTCAAAGCAGGCAATATGTAATGAATCCTAGAAACAGATTAATATATAGAAATCAGCAGAGAATTGCATATCTTAGCATCTGAGAGAGCAGATGTCATGGTCTGATGTACAAACATCAAATTGAGCTGCTTTGATTTAAAAAAAAAAAAAAACCTTTTAAAATTAACACATAGAATAGGACAGAGTAAAGAGACTAGATATTCACTGAACATCTGCTATTTCTGTGTCATTTAGGTGACTCATATACCTGCAATATCCCTGGGGATGCCAAGTTGTTAAAACCAGCTTCTACTACAAGATTGGTGCCAGTAGAAAATGTGCATAAATTTGCCTTCAGTGAAGTGTCATTTCAGTGTATTTCTTTTGTGAAGCCCTAACACAAAGTTACAATCCAGCTCCTTTACGTTCTTTTTTAAATCAACCCATTACCACTGCTATTCTAGATACAATATAATTTTTAATTACTGGCTATGTTTAGAAAATCTCCACTCTTGGGCAGATATGCCAATCATATAATTTAAAGATATAATCTGGATCGTTTGAGTTACTCATAAATGGTTCAGCCCTGTGATGAGCTACATGTAGCATATTTGAATACACGCCTCTTCAGGCATCTACAGTGCCACCTGATACATTCAGCCTTTTCCCAAATTTCCCTGCTGCATGGTTTAAAAGGTGACATAAAAGTATGGTCAGAAACCAGCTGACTCAAAAAATAATAGTCAGTGATTGATTTCTTGCATTTGTTGCCTCAGGGTTTTGAAAGTGGTTTCCTTATCAGCAACCAACACAGAGCACTTTGTGTTGTCCAAGCTAAGAGAATAATGACAACCCCTTTACATTACTAAGGGTTCATCTTGTGTATTTTCAATGATCCTTTTGGTTTTCTCCATTCCAAAAGGGGAAATATCTCCAATCCTTATGGCTTCCTCTTTCACACTTCTCATATGGAAGTGATAGATTTAGCAATCACTCATATGGGAATGATGATATAGTTTGTCTGCCTGCTTGATTTCTGAATGTCTAAATATCCTTCAATACTAACTGAAGGAATCATAAACTTTTATCAAGCTGCTCAATAATTAGCCCTCTGAAGAAAATTATATATGTCTTGAATATACATTTGTAAAACTAGGCAGCACTGGCAATGAATCAGCAGACTGTTTTTGTAGAACCTTTTCTGTGAATTAAGCCTCATTAAAGCTTTTGGAAATAAATAAGTTTTTATCAATATATTTCAAATAATCTAATCTTTGAATAAAGCAAATAGAGTTTTTTAGTTGCAGAAATATACTTTAGTACAAAACTTCTTACTTAGAAATTATAGTTTTTCATTAAGCAACAGTTACCTGCTATTATTTATTAGATCTTCTCTGTCATGATAGAAAGAAATATAACTACAGAGAAACAGAAAATAACTTTCCAGTGAAATTCTGGTGTCACCAAAATGAATGACAAAATTCCCATTAACTTCAATAGGTTCAAGAAAAGCCTTTACACAGATTTGTTGGCAATTAGTTATTAGTTACATAACTGTATCTCTGCACTCACGCTAAATAATGAATCTTCTCAAAGCAGGCCAAAAAGTTATACAAAAAAAAAGTAAAAGGAATGGTATTTTGTGTATGTCATTTATATAAGAGCAGAAGGTTCATAGAACAGAAAAGAAATAAATAAGAAGTGTGCCATTTCCTGACACAGAAAGAGATATCTCGATGACAGAGAAAGTTGTTTCACTAAAATCTCACCTACCAAAGAAAGTAAGACACAGTAAGGCATTTCTAACTTGACTCATAAGGAAAAGTGTGAGAATAATTTATATTGTAAAACAATACCAAAAAGTGAGGCTTAAATGTGGATAAAAGAAATAGTGTCATGTAATTCATCTTTCCTGTGTTATCAGAAACTGGAATTTATTGTGTTCATGTAAATATACCAAGGAGACACTTTATCCTTGTTTTTCCTAATAGTGAAAGCACACAGCTAGATTCCTTTGACCTACAAGTACAGTCCAAAGAACTATCACAGTTTTGAATCTAGGCAATATAAATTTATAAATACGGTGATTTTTCCCATTGAGATAATTTTCACATGATCATTTTGTATAAAACAAATCAAAGCTCCCAAGACAGTACTCCTGCAGAACTCTGATGATGTACAGAACAAAGAAATGTTATATATAGATAGGTTTTACAAAGTAAACATAGTCTGCAATTATTTTATTGACATTTATCCCTCAGAGAACAAATAAAGAAACTTAACAAATTGTTTAAGGCTATATCTCACCTTGGTGATTCTCTCTTTTGTTGGTTTATTTTTTTATTAATGTGATATTTTGTGGAAACAAGTATTACAAACTATTAACCTATGACAGTAGCTGGAGAAATGAGACTTCATGAAGATATTTAACACTTACTAAGCACTCTTTGTATGAAAACTCTCCCACCTATCACCCCTTGGCAGTTGTGTTTTGGAAGACCAGAAACTTAGACCCAGTGTTTCCTAAAGTGATTCAATTAAATTAATACTTGAATATACCTGAGAAAAAAGAGAATGATTCAGCTCTTCCATTCCTTTATTCTTTGTTTATAGTAGTAACTGTATATATCTGACAAGGTTGTGACCCTAATCCCTTCTTCTAAGAACACATTTATAATTTTATCTTCAAAATATTTTTCTCTACTGTAAACACAAGTAATGCAGACAACTTTACTTGAAATTCTGGTTCAGCTTCCCAGTCACCAGAAAGGTGCAAAATAATGATGGTTGACACTACTTTGTGTATGTAACTCTGAATTCAAAAATTTAAGATTATTCTTAGTCTATTGATGGATGATTGGTAATCATTACTCCTAAAATGTCAAAATATCTAGGCACCTACTCTGTGTTTTAGAAACCTCATGTTACAGACATGCAATTTTCTATTCCATCTTGCACTAACAACTTCAGATAATTTAAATGTATGTAATTACATCTTTCAGAAATATGTTTACAGTTTACAAATCTTAATATATACAAGACATTAGTACTTTTAAATTTACTTCAAAGGAAAAATTAATTCTCTTACTATATCATAGCATGTACTAATTGTTGCTGGGTGTTTTTCCTGTGGAGACTCAGCTCTGTAATGAAACAAGCACTGGCTAGATAATAGTAGTGCCACCAAAGCAAGCATTTCATTATGACCACTGTCTTTTCACTTTCCTACATGTTTAGGCTCACCACAGTGAAAGAAAAGGCAGAAAATGATTTCTCCAATTTATTATTGCATTTGTCTGGAGGCAATTTTCTGACTGAAATGACACAAAATCCACTGGGAAACAAGAGCTATGGACCTTATAAATATGCAGCCTTCAGTTCTATGATCAAGCTTTTGACTCTGTTGCTATGGCTGTCATAATAAGATGGAATGTCATGGAAGAAAAATAAAAAGGGTTTTTGTTTGAAATTCTTCGGTGCATTCCTAGCACCCACAAAATTGCTCCCTATTGTAGGCACCACAGAGTCTAAAAAATTACTACACACACTGTTGGCAGCTGCTGGCAACTGAGATGGTAGCTTTTATTCCCTTCAGCATGTCAGTATTTTAAAAAATCATTACAGCTGCCTATTCTTCAGTGTATTATGTTAATGTGGATGATTTGGGCAATTTTTTTTTCTTTTGCTGCCTATCAGAATCTTCTGGTATACTTTAGCTTCTCACTCTTTCCATTTACTCTTCATCAAACAAAAACCAGAAGAAATTTATGGGAGGAATGACATAAAAATTGTTTTCCTGGACAGAACACTGTCAATATTATTTTCTGCTACCTGTAGGCTTATCATTACTACATTTCCATGTATCCAATTACAATTTCTGTAACTCAAGAGCCTCAGATTCTGCTTGCAATATGCTGCATCTGGCACACTGCTCTTCCTCATCAAGTGTGACTAGGTTTTGCAGGTAGACACTGTTATCATTCTGATTTAACAGGAGTTTGAGGTGGTAAAAAAAAAAGTCTATCAGTCAAAAAATGGCTGAGAGTACTTATATGGCCTTTTGCATTTCATTTTCTGATCCAGCTGGGCAGGACTACAGCTGACTACAGAAATATATTTTATCTGCTCTGTTGGGTGTCAGTAGATTAAACAGTGAACCCCAATCAGGCTGGAAATAGATTCGTGCTCAGTATGAATAGACAGCTGTGTGGAGGTTGATAACTAGGGCTATGTTTCACTGCATGGAGCTCAGGAAGAACTAAATAAGAATTGGCTCAGTCCTAGGGAAGAAGTATTTTGTTACTGCTCTTACTGTGTACATGATCCAAGAAGCAAGTCAGTATGGATTGAAAGAAAAAGAAAAGCTTAGGAAAATACAATATATTCTATTTTCTACTAGTTAGTAAGAAGCAGAAGTTGACAAAGAGGTCCCGAAGTCAACAAGCAATACTGTAAGTCCTGCAGAATGTGTGGGTCCAGGAGCAAAAAATTCAAATGTGTCAGTCTGAGAGCTCCCTGGACCCCCAGAAGCTCACCTGTACATAAATAATAATTATCTTTCTAGCTCCTGCAGGTGCTGAACTTCACAGACTCAATAACAGCAGCTGGGTCCTGATTTTCCAGCTGGCCTGAAAGAGCACTTGTTCTCTATTTGTTTTCACTTGAACTGTTCCCTGCAGGAAACTTAGATTTTTTTTCCCCCTCTCCCTACATACACTGTTTTTGAAACAGAAGTCTACTTCTATTCCCAGAAGTGGAATCCATAATTATAGAAAGGGCATTATAATTTCAGATTTGAGCAACTCAGTCTGCATATTTGTGTATTCAAGAAATCTATCCAAACAAGAAGCATAAATTCATTATTATGGTTTTACTTGGTACCAAGGGTCAAACCCTCATCTTTGATTAGCTGATCGTTCCTTTTTATCTCTCAGATCAAGAGAAAAAGGTTGAAGGTGGGAAAAAAAGGCTAAGATTTTTATTCTTCTCAAACCTTCCTTGTGTATACTGAGTAGCAGTTGAACAAAGGCAGAAGCTATACTGAGAATAGTAATACAGTCTGCAAAAGCCATTCACCAAAGAAGAAGCTGATAAAACAGAAGTGACAAGCCAAAGGGAACAAAGTATTATCTGACTTGCATATTCAAATGTAAATATGCAAATTTTAGAACTCCAGTTCAATTCTGCTGTGAACCACCCTTCAGCATGTGAACTTGGAATTATGATAAACTTTGAAAACTCCATTTGTTCTGTTTCTAATTGCACATTCCTTAAATACAAACATTGCACTAATTTATCTCTTTCCTTTACATACCCATGTTAATGGAATTTTGTCCTGTGTCTTCTGTCCAGCTTACTTTTTCCTATTTAATTTTCTTTTTTTTCTTTGCACATATCCCTGAATTCCCCAGTCTCCCCAAACAATAATTTTTTTTTTTTTTTTTTTTTTTTCTGGCTTAGTGAAAAAGCACTAAGAACACTCAGGAAACTTCAGTTCCAGTATCATTGCCCAACAGAGAGCTGGCACTGCCTTCATAATTTTTTGGAGAGCTTTCCTTACCTTCCATGAACATAATGCAGCATAAATACTTCAAATACTTGAGGTGGCTGAAAGGCACATTTTCAGCTCATTAGAGAAGCAAAAATTCGAAGAAGAGATACTGTCATAGATTTTTTGCAGAAAATCCAAATTAGCTGCTTCTTCCTCATCTGATTTATTAAAGAACAAGAGCAACAAAAGAAGAGAGGAAAAAAAACAAATTCCAGAAATGCAACTTCTTTTATACAAAGCAGTTATTGAGTGTCTAATTAGTTACCAGAGGCTTTTATAAATTTTTCTGACTTTCTGTGCTGTACATTTTTTCCTATGATACAGCCAACCTGTTCAGTTCCTACACTGATCTTTTGAATTGTGACTGTGTTTGCAGCTTATAATCAGAGGTATAACATGAAAGATAAGTCAGCTGGGAAACAACAAACATAATCACCAGTAGCATGCAAGTCAGCAGTTTTTAATTATTAAAATATTTTTTCAAAAACTCAAGACTTCTATTAAGTGACTTTAATAAAAGCTTGAATTGAGACTTAAAACCAAAACTGATCCATTTTGACAAGTTTTCAAAAGAAATTCTGAGGAAAATTTTGAAGTTACCTCTTTAAAACTTCTTTGACTTATTTTAAGTTTCTTTTTTTTATTATTTTTTTCTTATCACTTCCCATCAGCAGAACAAATGGAGGAAATAAGATTTAAGACTCATGTGTTGAGGTAAGGAGAGGAAGATCACTTACCAGTTATGTTCATGGGCAAAACAGAAGTAACTTGAAGAAGATTAATTTAATTTATTTCCAATTAATATCAGTGTAGATGGTGAGAAACAAACCCTAAACTTCCCCCCACCTTGCTTCTTCCCAGGCTCAATGTCTCACCTTGGTTCTTTTGCTTCCTTCCCCTGACCAGTGCAGAAGGGATGAGGAATGGGGGTTGCAGTCAGTCCATAACACAGTTTTCTCTGTTTCCCCTTCCTCCTCACACTGTTCTCCTGTTCCAGTGTGGGTTTCCTCCCACAGGATACAGTCCTTCAGGAACAGGCTGCTGCAGCCTGGATCCCCTGCAGACCACAGTTCTTGGCACAAAACCTTCTCTAGCATTGGCTTCCCTCCAAAGACCACAGTTCCAGCCAGGAGCTTGCTTCTGCATGGACTTTCCACAGGCTACAATGTCCTTCAGGGCACATCCACCTGCTGCAGCACGGGGTCCTCCATGGGCTGCAGTGTGGATATCTGCTCCACCATGGCCCTGCATGGGCTGCATCCCTACCCAATATGGGACTGCAACCTGTAGAGAGGCATAGACTAGGTAAAACATCCATCTGACTATGTAGCATTAAACAACGTATAAAATTAAATTCCTTAGAAATAAAACCTGAATTTTGGGCTTGGATTAATTAATATAGTTTAAATTTCTGCTCCTGTTACATAAATAACTGTCAGGATCTCAACCTTAAGCCTCGTCTAATTTATCAGTATTATGCAGTGAGGAGAATATGGTGTGAATACAGGTAGAAAATACAGTGTGAATACAAATGAAAAAGAATCATTGAAATTCATTTGGATTATTAGGCATCAGGACTACAGCAGCATCAGTGCCAAGAGTGGACTCCTCATAAAAATAAAAATTTTTAAAGTATCTTAGGAAGCCAAGTAGACTTCAAGCTGTCATGTTATTTTCAACTGCTATCTCAAACATGGCTTCCCAAGAGACAGAAGCTTGTTCCAGTCTGTGAATCAGGTGTGCCTCTGAAGATGAACCCAAAGAACATAAACCTGTAGTTGTGGCTTTTCAGTTTCTCTTCTGTCAGATGTTTTTAAACTGAAATTTTGCAGAGATTTTAATTTCTTTCCCTGGCAGTTATAGGTTTATAAATAGAAGAATCTGATTTTCTCAGGCAATCTCTTTGTTATCCTTGTCCCTTGGTCTCCTTTGAGTAATATCTGATACCCTATGACACATGATGGAAACCATGGAGGATATCCCTCCATCCTTTTTTGGATGTGGGGTGGGGGGGAAGGGGGGGGGGAACAAAAAGACAAAGGATGATAAAAAGGCTGAGGAACTTAATACTTTTTTACCTCACTTTTTAATAACAAGACCAAGACCAGTTGTTGTCAAGGTACCCACTCCCTGAGCTGGAAGACAGACAGGGAAGAGAAGGGTGCCCCATAATGCATCAGAAAATTATCAGAGAACTCTCCTAACACCCTCCCTTCAGATGCTTACTGACATTGATGTGGTCACTTTTCAGTAAGTTTCTTCTCAAGGCTGAAAAGGCCCAGCTCCCTCAGCCTTTCCTCATAAGGGAGATGTTCCAATTCTTTAAATATCTTTGTTGCCTTCTGCTGGATCTGCTCTGGGAGCTCCATGTCTCTCTTCCACTGAAGAGTCCAGAACTGGACACAGCACATCAGGGCTGAGTATAGGGGTAGGATCACCTAATTTTTGGGCCACTTGCTGCAAGAAGAACATTGAGGTGGTGGAGTGTGTCCAGAGAAGAGTGACAGAGCTGGAACACAATGAGGAGCAGCTGAGGGAGTTGAGGTTGTTCCGTCTGGATCAGAGGAGGCCCAGGGGTGACATTGCACTCCACAACTACCTGAAAGGAGACTGTAGTGAGGTGGGTATTTTTCCTTTCTGCCAATTAACAACAGAATGAGAGGAAATAGCTTCAAGTTGCACCATAGGAGTATTGCATTAGAAATTAGAAAATATTTTTTCGTGGAAAGGGTAAAGTATTGGAACAGACTGACCAGAGAAGTAGTGGAGTCCAAAACCCATTGTACTTGAGGATGGTGGTGGTGCTAGGTTGATGGTTGGATTTGGTGATCTTAAACTTCTTTTCCAACACTAATGATTCTATGCAACTATTATTATACATATATTTAAACTCAAAACACTGGCAGCATTACATTGTTAC
This sequence comes from Sinosuthora webbiana, assembly GCA_013397395.1. Classification (NCBI taxonomy): domain Eukaryota; kingdom Metazoa; phylum Chordata; class Aves; order Passeriformes; family Sylviidae; genus Sinosuthora; species Sinosuthora webbiana. The sequence goes on from VXBN01012756.1 coordinate 2,711,882, forward strand.
CTCATTGGTAGGTTAGGGGTTTTTATAACTGATGAATTTGTAACGTGACTTTGGGTAAGAAGTAAGGAACAAGTGCAAAGCCTGGAATGGAGTTCTTTGGATACTTCTTAGGTAAAGGGAACCTGAACTTGAAGCAGTTTTCATTCATACTGACTTTGGGAGAAGAATTTACGATTAAATAGCCCCCCAAGTTATGCTCAATCTTTATTCTGGAAACAGCTAGGTGTGGTGGTACAAAACAGATACAGGGATAAAATTAACAGGTAAGTGCATGGTCAGGAAATGATACTTTGGCTTACCTTCCAGCACTCTTACTTACTACTTACCTGAGACATAATGGAAGAACAAAGCAATTTATTTCCTAGACAAAGGTACTTTTTTTAATCTTTATTCCCTTTTTTGTCTTTTGCTTTTGAATCTCAATGAGAAGTAAACTGACAAGTCTGTGCTCATTCACTTGTAAATTAATGAAATATGTTAAGACCTTTCATCTTAATTCTAAGTTGAGACAGAACAGGAATGTTCTGTATATCACCATGCAGAAGAGAGGAAAGATTGTTTGGTGCAGGTATGGCAAAAGATCAATGCATTCAGTGTATAATTTAATGCTCATAGGAAATAAGTTTATTCTTTATAATAGAAAAGTCTACTGTTTCAGCTTTGTTAATGATGAAAAGTCACAAAAGAGATAGAATCTCAAATGAGAGAGAGCTCCAAAAGAGGACAAAAATCCTGATATACATTTAATTGGGATATCAGACAATACAATTCATTCCCAGTGGAGAAAATTATTCATGTCTTGTAGCAAAGTTTGCATGAAAAGAGAGCTATGTATCTCTTTATGCCATAGTGACTAACTGCTTCAATAATTTTCCTTTTCCTTTTTTACACATTTTGCAGCTGGATATAGCTGCAATCTAAAAATAATAATATAAAAAAAACACATTATTTCCTTTTTACCATTTCAGCACAAATATAGCAAGCATATATATATTTTTTTCCAAGCATAAGGAATTAAAGCTCACAGTTGCCTGTCTCAAGCACTGTTAAGGACACAGAAGCAATTTGCCATGAGATAAGCGCAGAAGAGAGTGACAGGACGGTGCTAACTCCAGACCTGGCAGAGGTGAGATCTGGTTAGCACATGCTGGGTATTGCATTCAGACGAAAAAAATCACACTGGAAAACCATGTAAAGAACCAACTGCTCATACACATATCACTGGTCATACAAAGATCACCCCAAGTTATGGGACAGAAGACATCTGAGACCAACAACAACTAAGGAAGCTCCTCCATATATGCTTCTCTGGACACCTGGAACTTGGACTGGAAGATAAGCCACAACAGCTGGGAACTTGAGACAAGGTAAAGGTGTTACAATTGTCCAGGTGTTATCTCAGACATATCTGGAGGTTAACAAAGCCAGGGGAGAAGAATGGACCACTGATAAGGGACACAAAAAATTCAAATTTTATGGGCCACAAGCAAAGCTAAGTCAGGAACTACGATGAAATCAACTGAGTGGATGAAAAGCTATCCAGCATGGGGAGATCACAACCACGGACTCAAGAATCACCAGCCAAAGAAATGCACCAACTCAATGGGGAGAAAAAATGAGAATGGGACTAATGAGCATTAGAAGTGAGGGAATCATTTAACCAATAGACTAAGCAAGCTGTGTGGTCAAATAACATTAATTCCATTAATGTATAAATAGTAAAAAAAATTGAATGACCCCAGCTACCTAGAAACCCAGGGAGAAGGATCAACTTGACACTGCTGGTGGTGGCTGTCTTCTGCTTGAACTCTCTGTACCTTTTCTATTTCTTCATGTCTTTCTGCCTCTCATTCATTGTAAAATAAATTCTGGAATATTGACTTTGGCATATGGTCCAGTTTAATTTAATTTGGGCTGAGACATGTCTCAGTAATTGTAACACTAAGTGTTTAAGTTTTGGTAGTTTTTGACGTAACAGGTGGTATTAATTTAATATTAGACTAAACAAATTAAACGACCCTACTAGTAACTTATCAAACTCAGCTAGCCCTCCTAGTTTTTCTTCCTGAGGATTAAGAAAAAAGACCTTACTAACATGTAATTCATAATATCCCCAAAGGATTTCAAAATTATATCAAAAATTTGCAGATGTCTCCAATATCTACATAATCTAAATCTTTGTATAAATCTTTGAGATGTATCATACATCCCTAATCCTTGCACACATAATATAATATAAAATAAAACAAAATATGAGAAGCATGTTATCTAACTCATCTGATCAAACATCAACACATATTTTAGGATTAAATAAACCGTATTTTCTCCTCTTCTCCAACAAGGAAGGCAGCCTAATTTTATTAGATATAAGGCATCGTCATTTGGTCAGTGTCAATATCACATAACTATTTTTATTTGTAAGAATCAAGATGTTAATAAAACAGCTTGTTGGAAGAAAATTAGGGTGTTTTGTTTTGTTTTGTTTTGTTTTTTTACATGGATTCTTAGCTTCATTCACTGAATTTCCATTGTTATCCTTCTGGAGTCAATGCAGCACATAATTCTGCAGCTTCTATCATAACGGTAATCTATCAGAAGCAAAAGAGTGATGTAGTGATTAAAAAGTTCCAAAGAAAGAAAGAAAGAAAGAAAGAAAGAAAAAGATATTTACACTCTCCCCACCCACCTCTACACAGAGACCTCAGAGAGGTCATTATTTTAGCTTTCTAGGTTCATTCTCATTTTCCCCCTTAATATCCCAGTCAGACAAGTAGATTTTGCTCTTTTCTAATTTCTTCACGGGTAAAATATGTTTTAAATTTCCTTACTGAGTATGGAAGAACCAGACAATACATAAATCAGCCAGATCCTTGACTAAAATTCTACAGATCAGTCTTCACAGAAATGAAAGACAAGGAATGTTCTGTGGCTAATTTTATTTAGCCTCACAAGAGTCCTGGCTCAGATAATAATCATAAAAATATTCCCCAGCCTTGCTAGGGGTTATGAGGGAATATTATTTTTCTTTGTACTTTTTTTTTTTTTTTTTTTTTTNTTTTTTTTTTTTTTTTTTTTTTTTTGGTCAGAAAGGTCATTTAAAGCACAGCTAATCAATTTATCTAAGATCCTTTGAGTCAGAAAGTAAATAATGTAGCACCCTCATCCCAAAAAATCTTTATAATGCCAGTTACTGGATTCTTCCTCCCCTTGGGTATCATTTGTTTTGTTGCAGCATTTTTTTGCCTCAATGTTTCATCACATGCCTTGTTTTTGCACATTTATTAAAAAGATTTTTATTAGAATGAAAGTTAGAAAGCTATCTGCAACTAAATCAGCAAATACTTAATTGGTTGTTAACCTCACTTCCTACTATTACTCAAAACAGACTTTTTAAAATTTGTTTATATACTTTAAACATTTTAAATTATCATGTCTGTATTCCCCATGATTTTTTTCTATTTCCACTTCTTAAAAATACGTTCAAACACATAAAATCTCATGTTTCTCTCAATCCTTTCTTGCTATTTACAAGTCTATTAGAAAAGCTACTTGCTTTCTGAAATCTGTATCTATTAAAACATTTTTTCCCATACAGTCGTTTGTGGACATAGATATTGTTTGGAGTTTTAGGATAGGATCTTTTATTAGTGGAAAATAGTTCTCTCTGTTTTCACATCGTCCAGTTCCTTTGGCCTTGGTATCTAGTTGCAGATGTCTTTCCAGTAGAAACTATTTCTTAAAGATATTCAGGTCTTTTAGTAGAATGGAATTCTGATAGTCATTGCAGGCTAAGTCAAAATAAAACAATAAAACCAAATTATTCTTCAGTATTTTTTATATTTTCATCCTAAACATCTCAAGAGCATGCAGTTTATCTTCCTAAATAAAATAAAATTAATATATTTTAGCTGGAGATGAAAAATTAAAGTGTAGATTTGCATGGTGTTATTAAACATGGTCCTGCAGCATTACAGTCATAGCAAATTTTGACACTGGCTCTTGTGAGCATTCACATGAGGCCATCTGTTTGTGAAAAGGAAATTTTCTTTGTAAATGCAAGGTGACAGCTGGAGGTGAGTTGTCCTTTGACAGGTTGAAGACAGTTGTGTTTTGAGAGCAAGCAGATATGCCTCTAATCAAACACTGTTAATACGTTTATCTCAATATGGTCTACATAAAAATTGGGAATAGAAAATACATTGTATACATCTTATCTATTGGTAAAATACCATCTTAAGACCCCACCTGCCATCATCTTACTCTCTTTGTCAATCTATTGATTCATTTCAAAAAGGATAATAAGTCCTTTAAATAATATATATATTTTAGTATGGTATAAATCACTTAAATTACTATAACAAAACCTCCTTGCTTGGAAACAAAGCCATGCTTTTCCACAGTGGAAGTTGACAATATGATCAGCATGTAAGAAAGAGACATCTATTCTTAATAAGACTTAGACAAACTTAAAAGCACTTGTTTTCAGGACTGCCATCTTCTCTTTCATGTTGCCCATAGAAACCGAATACCAGAAATATTTCCACTAAAGCACAGCAGGCAGGAGCCTGAAAAACTTTTAAAAGCCTAGTAAAATGACTTAATGCAGACTTCTGCAAAGTACATGCAATGGAATTTTTCTACAACCATTTTTTCCTGGATTTGCATCATAGTATCCCACGTGCTGTGAATTAATTTATAAAGGTGCACTTTTCACAGTACACAAGTGTGCAGTTCTTACTATTAAAGTATTACAAAACCATGAACATGCAACTAGGGGTTACTGATACTACCAAATCATACGTGTGATACCCCTCCTATCTCTTTAATGTATCAACTGTATCATCTTTCAAAACTTTCAAGAGAGCATCCTAAATTTTGGGGATGGAATTTTTTGGCTTTCATTATGACCTGTCATTAGACATTATGAAAACCTCTCTTTAAGTCAAATGTAATGTAAAGAAAGCCACTCTAAAGTCAGTAAAGTTGTTCAAAAGATAAAACACATAGAAATATTTAGGTCAAACAAAATATTTAAGAGTAATTACGATAATCTCAGGACTGTTATAACTTTTCAGTTGACTTAAATTTCTCCCTAAAATAGCAATTACTGTGGCCATTGTATTTCACCAATTATGTCAGAAACTACTCCTATAAAATAAATAAAAGGCAAATAGAAAACTATTCAAAAAATATAGAGAATATTAAAATGGAATATTTGAAACATGAAGGAGAAGTATTTCTAAGCTACTCAATTCCTGGTTGTTCAGGAAGTACATCATGTTTTAGACCTCACAATCATTGCTAAAAAATTTCATTCAGGTTGGAGCCATCACAAATTACAGCACAGAAGGTCTTTTCTTGTTATCAGTCAGCTTAAAAAAAAAAAACCAAAAAAAAAACAAAACAACAAAACAACCAAAAAAACCCCCCAAAAAACTAAAAAAACCCAGAAAACCCACAAAAAAACAAAAAAAAACAAACAAAAAAACAAAAACAAAAACAAAACAAAAACAAAACAAAAACAAAACAAAAACCAACAAAACAAACAAACAAACAAACAATGGAGAGACTATGATTGATTTTGGATAAAATCAGATAAACAAATAAGATGGAGAGTCAAAAGACCATCTGGTCCAGCCTTTCATTGGAAACAAGTTTCAGTTGGGTTTTTCCGTTTCTTTGTTTGTTTGGGGGTTTTTGGCTTTGTTTGTGTTTTTGGGTTTTGTGGGTTTTTTTTGTTTGTTTGTTTTTTGTTTGTTGTTGTTGTTTGTTGTTGTTTTGTTTTGTTTTTGTTGAGTTTTTTGTGGTTTCGGTGGGGTTTTTTGGGGTTTTTTGTTTGTTTTTGTTTTGGTTTTTATTGTTTTGTTGTGTTTTGTTCTTTTTCCTAAAACTTCTACAGCTGTCTGAGTTTTATGTTCCAGGGTCTGTTGTTGGGCATGTACATAATACATATGTATTACTTGTATAGATCACACCTGCTTAACAGCTTTATAAATTCCACTGGTTTGTATTAGTGACCTACAAGTAAGAACCTAATGTCACAATATGCCTTAAAGTTATTGACAGCAACTCCATGAACTGACAGTTTTCTCAGAGGACATATATAGGATCTGTATTGTCTTTTAATGGCAGCTACTAGAGAGGCAAAGCAACCAAGGTGCCCTCAAGTGGCAATTGGTACCTTCTGTGTGCACAATTGAATCAGATCTATTAAGTGTATTGTTGTTTTTCCTTTGACTATAGTCAGACTTTAGTCACAGAGCTCACTTAAAAAACCAGAGATTTAGATGAGGTCTGTAGACAGTTGTGTGTATCTGAGAGCTGAATCCCCAATTCAAAGACAGATGTCTGGAATCTGGAATACACTCCTATTCTAGCCATCTGATTTCCCAATTACTTTCTATTTTGCTTGAAAATAATATTCTTTTCAAAGTAACAGTGAATATAAATTCTGCCAGTAATCTGGCATCTTGGAAAGCATTGACAGAAAATATGGGACTTCTGGTTTCCTCTTAGAAGTAAATAATTACACTTCCTAAATATCTCTTTCTGAAGTTCTCATTGCTTCAGTTAAACCCGATTTCAGAATGACTTTTGAAACAAAGAATGAGCCAGCTTGAAATAAACATGAACAAGAAATTAAAACATGTCCAATCTCTATTGGGTGAGGTGGCATTGTGGCATGCAGTACTCAGGGTGACAAGGCAGGGACCACACTTTGGCTCTGTGAGCACGAGCCCATGAAGTGCTTTCCCAGCAGTGCATTTGGCAGCAAGGTGCACTCAAAGTCAGGGCACCCTCATCTCCCACAAAAGGCTGAGCATGGAGGGACTCCCCCACTGCTGAGCAATGGTGTACTGGTAACCTTCATGACCTGCATCTTTGTGTGAATGAGTGTGCGTGCGTGTGTTTGTGTGAGTGTGACAGAAATACAGAGAGAAGGTCATTGGCTACAGAAGGGTGTTTAGAAATATGTGTTTATTGATTTTTTAAGATGTCTAGTACAGTGGTTTATCTCCTGTATTGTTGTTATTGATTTTGACTGTGTATTCACAAATCGCTTGTTAATTACTTGTCACAAATAAATCAATAAGTCACTTAGATCATGATTTTATTTAAATTACCTGAACTCAGAAATTTTTACCTGTGATAGTGATTCTGAGGTTCAGATCTTTGTTGTGGATTCCTGGAAAACCTATTTAAGTTTTTGCTGCTAAAAATGTTTTTTTTATTTCACAGGATACAAACGTAAATATTGTCTGCCATGTCAGACCCCAATATTTCAAAGTGAAACTCTCAACATTTCTGAGAACATTAGTTCCACAGATCTGTGCTTCAATATAGTTAAAAAAGAATGTTATTCATGACAGACCCTATTTAATAGCTTGCCCAATGGCATGCTACCCAGCCTGCAAACAATCCAGAAAGTGTCATAAATTATAGCTCTATTTGCACCTCTTGGAAAATATCGTGGCATTTTAAATAATATTATGCACCTCCATTTGGACAACTCACCAAGCTCTCTATCAACACTTAAAGTAGGGCAATTTACACACAGTGAGAAAGATTCCTGCAGAATGAGAGCTCTCAGCTGGATACAGATTCATGTAAAGAATTACTAAAAATTGATTCAAAATATATTGTAGAAATACCAGGAACAAAATCTGCACAGCCAAACCAATGTGTGGAAAAAACCTTCTACTGATGTTGAGAAAGGAGCAATAAAACTGAAAGATTGTGACAAACACTGAATGAATTGTACGTATACTTAATGTTTTTCTTCCTGTAGTGATGTACTTCATAAGCTAAATTTCGAAAAAGAAAACTTTTTTTTTTTTAATATGTGATAAAATTTGATTTAAATTTAAAGGTTCAAAAATCACAGAAATATGTAATACCCCTCAAAAATAAAATAATATATATATAATAATACCCCTAATTACTCAGTATGAGAAAACCCACAAGATATTATCACACCAGCAAGTTTTGCAAAACCCTTTTAATCACAACAAGATCTTTTATCAGGAATAGGCATTTATTAATCTCAAACCTAAATCTATCAAAGATAGCTTGCTTATCAAATAGCAGAATTCATATGTAAGTATTTAGTCAGCATTTGAAGTACAATTCATTAAGTTTCATTTAGTATCAGAGTCTTAAAAAATAAAAAGATTTGGGGTAGAAGAAAATGGTTTAAATTACATGGCAACATCTTTGTTTTTAATAAAGTATTTGAATATTCATTTATCAGACTCTGTACTCACATCACATATTTTCATAAGTGCAAAGGTTTTCTCCAGTCTGAAATACTCAAGACACTTCATACCATGATGTATTTGACAATGGGATATATTCTGTATTGTTTCTTAAAGGCACAAGATGCAGAGGAAATCAACAGAGAGGAAGAGGCAAAGGTTTGCCCAAGTTTTGCCTGCGCTACAGACTCACCTAACTGCTGCCTCACAACAGATTTTACATTCTTCACCCAGCTGCTTTGCATTTCAGACTTGCTTTACAATAAAACCCTTCAGCTACACTTCCTCCACCCTGAAATGTGACTTCCCATACAATTCTGGGCAAGACAAACTATAGTGAGAAAAACATAAATTTTCTCCCCTCTAGCTCTAGGTGAACTCCTATAACTTGCTAATTCCATGTGTAGAAATACAGTAATGAGAAATAAAGATAAAGAGTTTATAAATTTACTGTTTCATCAATAAAATATCCATTCATGTCAGCATCCTATTTGAAATGTCAAATAAAATAGGATTCTTTCTTTCTTTCTTTCTTTCTTTCTTTCTTTCTTTCTTTCTTTCTTTCTTTCTTTC